>PVIA01007419.1:0-83536 GCA_004024845.1 Tonatia bakeri | reverse complement strand
TTCCGGCGACACAGCTGATGGTGCTGAGAACCGAGAGAGGCCTACCAGCCAAGCACGGATTACTGGGAAGATCCAGACACTGCCTGAGACTGGACTTCTATTTCCTTTCCTGAGATACGGTACCCCATACTGGGCAAGGGGGAAGAAAGAACTGTGTGCATTAGTGGGTGTTTTAAGGGACTTTAAGATTTTTGATAAAAAAACATTAGGTCACTGCTTTAAGTTAGTATAGCACAAAATAAACGTTTTCCTTTCCTTTTCACAAATCTCTGGCATTGAGAGATATCTTTCCTTTAGGGCAGTGGACAAGACGGACCCGAATTTCTTTCAGTAAGAGCATCACCGTCCCGGGCTCCCGGGCCCCCTTTGCTTGTTTGGGTCCTGCTCTGTAACAAGTATATTCGCAGAGTTTTGCTGCCATCACCATAATCTAAGATTAGATTTTTATAACTTCAGAACACCCCCCAAAACAAACAAAAAGCCTGTACCCATCACCACTTACTCCAGTACCCGTGAACTAATTATCTGATCCTCTTAATCTTTTTCTGTCATATTTTCTTTTTGAATTTGTTTCAGTAGTTTCTGCTCTTCTACACATTTATCTATTTCATCTAGTTAACTGATTTTTTGACATCTAATTGTGTATCATATTCTCTTATAGCCCTTTTTATTTCTGTAAAGTCAATATTCTATTTCAGTCAAAGAATATACATCATATGATTTAAATCATTTTAAATTTATTAGGCTTATTTTTTGTCTTAAAATATCATTTATCCTAGAGAATACTCCATCTTCATTTCAGAAGAATGTTTATTCTGCTGCTATTAAATTGTGTTTTATATATGTTGGGTAGCTCTACGTTGTTTCTGGTGTTGTTCAAGTCTCATATTTCCTTGTTTTAAGCCATGTTATCTATTTAGCAAAGTGAGGTATTTATGTGCCCTACTGTTATTACCGAATTCTCTATTTCTCCCTTAAATTATTTTAGCTTCTACTTCTTAAATTTTGGATTTAAGTTGTTAGGTAAATTTATGTATATAATTGTTATATTTTGTAGAAAAACTGTTCTCATCATTATAAAATTGCATTTTTTGCCCTCAAGTATATTATATCTTGTATTAGTATATCTACTTCAGCTCTTTTTTGCATATCCTTTGCATAGTAAGTATCTTTACATTTTTATACATTCAAATAATTTGTGTCTTTAAAATGTATTTCCTATAGACCACATATTTGAATCATTCTTTTATCCATTAATGCAAAAATTCTAAATAAAATATCAGCAAATTGAATTTTTATGTATGCAAAAACATAATATATCAAAATCAAGGAAGTTTGTCCCAGATGTGCATGATTCATTTAAAATTCAAAAATCAATAATCATTGATTAAAAAATCAATAATCATAATTTCTTATTTTAACATAAAAAGGAGAAAATACACTATGATAATCTCAATTGAAACATAATAAAATTGATAAACTTAGACCCTTATTCCCAATAAAATTATCAAGAGGCAGTTTCATTTTTAGTTTTTTGAGGAAATTCCATACTGTTTTCCACAGTGGCCACACCAGTCTGCATTCCCACCAACAATGCACTAGGGTTCCCTTTTCTCCACAACTTCACCACCACTTGTTGTTCGTTGATTTGTTTATGATGGCCATTCTGACTGGTTTGAAGTGTTATCCCATTGTGGTTTTAATTTGCATCTCTCTGATGGCTAGTGATGCTAAGCATCTTTTCATATGTCTCTGGGCCCTCTGTATGTCCTCCTTGGATAATTGTTCTGGCCTTTTGCCCTTTTTTAAATTGGATTGTTTGTCTTCCTG
Source organism: Tonatia bakeri (assembly GCA_004024845.1). NCBI lineage: Eukaryota > Metazoa > Chordata > Mammalia > Chiroptera > Phyllostomidae > Tonatia > Tonatia bakeri. The sequence goes on along the minus strand of PVIA01007419.1, from coordinate 81,706 downwards.
GCATTGAAACTTTTGAGTTCTTTACATATTTTGGAGATAAAACCTTTGTATGAGGTACCATTGACAAATATATTTTTCCATGCGGTTTGTTCCCTTTTCATTTTGCCAATATTTTCTTTAGATGTGCTAAAGCTTTTTAATTTTGATGAGGCTCATTTGTTTATTCTTTCCTTTATGCCCCTTGCTCTAGGGTATATATCCATGAAAATATTGCTGTGTGGAATGTCTGAGATTTTCCTGCCTTTCTACTGCTGGGATCACACCTAAGAACCCTAAACACCAATTCAAAAGAACCTATGCACCCCAATGTTATACCAGCACAATTTACAACAGTCAAGTGCTGGAAGCAGCCTAAGTGACCATCAGTAAGTGAATGGATCAAAAAACTGCACAGCAGGAAGAAAGAAGGAACTCCTACCATTTGTGACAGCATGGACGGATCTAGAGAGCATTATGCTAAGTGAAATAAGCCAGGCAGTGAAAGACAAATACCATATGATCTCACCTATAAGTGAAACCTAATCTACAAAACAAACAAGCAAGCAAAATAGAACCAGAGACATGGAAATTAAGATCAAACTGACACTAACCAGAGTGGAGTGGGAGGGGGACAACAGGAGAAAGAAGGGAAAGGGTCATCAAGGAACATGTATAAAGGGCCCATGGACAAAGCCAAAGGGGTTAAGGATTTTGTGTGGAAGGTGGGGGTCGGTGGGGCAGGGAAGAGTGGTGGGGAAAATTGGAGACAACTGTACTTGAACAGCAATAAAAAATATTACAGCAAATGTGAACAATTTTCAATGCTCAAAAAAAATGTTAAAGTCCATGAACTTTATCTTCAACTTTGTAAAAGCTTTCAACATATTTTTATGAAATTATCTTACACACATGCATGTACACGTGCAAACTGCTCTCCTTTCCCCAAATCATTCCAGGTGAGAAATCTAAATGAGTCTGCTTTTCTAAATATCTCTTCTTACTTTTACAATAAATCCTCACAAATATTTTACTGTGGAAAAAAAAGATAGGGATTAAAGAGAACTTACTTAAATCTAAAAAAACTCTACAATAAAACTACAGTAAACATTAAATTTAGCGATAAATAACTAAACTCAATTCTCCTAAAAACAGGAGCATTGCACAGATGCTTATTATTACCCCTTCTATTAAACATTGTACTGGAGATATTAATCAGTGCTATTAGGCAAGAAGAAAAAATAAAAGGCATAAGAATAAGACAGAAAGAAATAAAACTTTCTTTATTTGAAGAATTAATTTTACATGATTTGCATATGTAAACAATCCAAAATAATTTATAATTAGTATTAATAAGTTCATTGAGCAAATTGCTTGATACAAGGTTGGTATTTTTAAAACTGTGTTTACTAGGTGACCATAGGCAAACGAGTGGATCAAAAAATGCTGCCCTGGCTGGTGTAGCTTAGTGGATTGAGCGCGGACTGCGAACCAGGCATCGCATGTTCGATTCCCAGTCAGGGCACATGCCTAGGTTGCAGGCCATGTCTTCCAGGAACCGCACATTGATGTCTCTCTCTCTCTCTCTCCTCTCTTCCCCTCTCCCTTCCCTCTCTAAAAATAAATAAATAAAATCTTTTAAAAATGCAGTACATTTACACAATGGAATACTATGCAGTAGAAAGAAAGAAGGAACTCCTACTCTTCACAACAGCATGGATCAAACTGGAAAGTATTATGCTAAGTGAAATAAGCCAGGTGGTGAAAGACAAATACCATATGTTCTCACCTATAAGTGGAACCTAATCAAAAAAATAAAAAAGCAAACAAATACACCTAGAGACATTGAAACCAACAACAGTAACGACAAGGGAGAGGGGAGGGAAATAACATGGGAAAGAAGGGAACTTGACATAAATGAACATGAATGAGGGACCCATAGACAGAGCCAAGGGGGGTTGGGATTGAGAGTGGGAGGTGAACGTGGGTAGCGTGAGGGAAAGTGGTCATGGGAAAATGCAGACAACTGTATTGGAACATCAATAAAAATTTTTAAAAATGGAAAGTAAGCTGTAGTATGCAAAAAAATAATACTATTTATTTGTATAACAACTACAAATAGAAAGTGACCTTTAAAACAACCAAATCATTTTTAGTAGTAGCAGAAATATCATAAAATACATTTAAGGCCTATAAAGATAAAATTAGAAAACATTTTTTGTGAAAAATCAAAGACCTAAATAAGTAGAAGAATTTATCATGATCATATACAGAAAGATACAATATTGTGATGATATCACTTTTCCCACAAATTGATCTTGTTGATGAATCCTCATAATAATCCTAGTTTTATTTTTTGTGGAAATGGACAATTTAATTATAAATCTACATGGAAATAAAAATGGACAAGAATATTCAAAGTAATCAAAGTAGAAAAACAAATTTAGAGGACTTACATTACTGTATATAAAAAGTATTATAATGCTACAAAAATTAAGAGAGTATGCTGTTACTAATATAGAACAGTGAAATAGCATACCAAGTCTGGAATTGGAACCACATATACATGGATACCTGCAGTAAAAGGTAAAGAAGATAAAAATTTTAACAAATAAACTTGATTACTAATATAGAAAAAAATAATCTTGTCTCCAACTAGTCATACATGAACATCAATTACATGTGGATTTTCTTATTATTTGTGATGTAGAAATAGGATTAGATAACAATTTCTTCAAAAGGACACAAAAAGAATGAAGCAAAAAGAAAAAAATTAAATTTCTGTTTATCAAAAGAGACCTTTAAGAATGCAAAGTCAAGCAACAGAGTGGAAAACACCTTTGTGGCTCAAATGCGCTACAGTGGACTTGTATCCAGATATGTCAATACCTCCTACAAATCAACAGGAAAAGCAAACAACCCAAGAGAAAAATGAACACTTGAACAGACACTTCACAAAGGAGTATAACCAAATGGCCTCTGGACAAAAAGGGGCCACACATTAAACCTCAGAAGCTCAGAGGAGGTCTGCGTGGTGGCCTTACAAACTCAGAGACCAAAAGGAACCACACAAGATGGAATGCGATTAAAACTCTCTAAAGGGGAAGGGTTTGCAGGAACAAGACTAAAGGACACACAGACAAAAACTAGGGGGGGGTGGAAATGGGAGGGAGGGGGGGAAGGATGGGTGGGTGGGCTGGAATGGGAGTAAAGGACAGAAAACTGTACTTGAACAACGATTAAAATAAAATTTAAAAAAAACTCTCTAAATGAAACCTAGTCACAGTGGATAGTCATGTGCTAGGCCTTCATCTTCCTTGACAAAAGTCGATCTTTACCTTAACAGAACCTGTCTATTGTCTTTCTGCATCTAAGATAACATACCTTTGAAATGTCAGGGTAATTCCCTTTTTCCAGAAGCTTCAAGGCACAATCTCCCACCACAGCAGAGACCACAAACCCCCTCATTGTTATTGTTATCATGTTAATTGTTAACTGTTAACTGTTAACTACCCTGTACCCACCAATGTAAAAGAAGTGTGTGTCTATTCATTTTACATTTTATCCAATCCTAGAGATTTCCCTGCTTTGCTTTCTTCCTTCTCTCTATCACCAATGGACTTCATGTAACCCATTTACTCCTCCACCTTTGATTCTAATGTATAAAATAGGGTGCCAAACTGATCTTCTCTGGAGCTTTCCTCAATCTGTTGATATTTTGCTTCCCAGCAATTGTCGTCAGTTTGGCTCAAGTAAACTCATAAAAATTCTTACAGGTTTGAACGTTTCTTACATCAACAGGCCAATTAACATATGAAAAGATGTTCTCCTTCATAAGTCATCAGAGAAATGAAAACTAACGCCGTATCATTATACACTCATCAAAATGGTTAAAATGAAAAGGATAAAAAATAAAATTCTCTCAGGGATGTGAAACATTTGTAACTTTCATGTATTGATAGTGGGAGTGTGCACTGGTACAATCATTTTGGAAACCAATAGGATCCAGTAAAACTAAACATATGTGTACTCTATGACACAACAATGCCACTCTTAGGTATGAACCCAACAGAAATGCAAATGTATATTTTACAAAAGATATATACAAGAATGTTTACAGCAGTACTATTCAACTAACTCAAAGAAGAAAATGACTCAAATGTCCAAAAGACAAAAATTGAGAACTAAATTGTGGAATATTTATACAATAAAATACTACGCAGGAAGAAAAATATATAAACCACTTGCCCTGGCTGGTGTGACTCAGTGGACTCAGCACCAACCTGTGAAGCAAAGAGTGGTCAGTTCAATTCCCAGTCAGGGCACATGCCTGAGTTGAGGGCCAGGTCTCTGATAGGGGGGTGCATGAGAGGCATTGGGAATTGAACCAGCGACCCTTCAGCTCATAGACCGACACTCAATCCACTGAGCCACACCAGCCAAGGCTAATTCATAAAGTCCTTATAATGATTACTGGAGTAGAGGTGGTAATGATTGGAAGGGCACATGAAAGGGACTCCTGATACATTGTCAATATTCTGTTTTAAAATCTGGGTTCTGGTTATGTGGTGTGATCAATTTAAAATTTTACCAATATATGCTTATTAAGTGTGCAATTTTCTGTGCTTATGTTAGACTTTTCTTTAAGGAAGCAACAAAGGACTAAGGGTAAGGAAAACCTCACTATAGAGCCACCCAGAGAGTCAGTGTTGAAAATATTGAGGTCAGTATTTTCAAACATCCACAATCAGATCATTTCTCTCCCCCACCACTGATAATGCCTTGTTGCCAGCATTATCTCCCTTCTGGATCATTGCTAACATTGTGCTTCCACCTCTGTTCCCTTCTCATGTATTCTGCTAGATATAATCCAGTCTATATCACATCTCAAATTCTTTAAAATAAAAGACCCAGTCCTTAAAATAATCACAGGGCTCTATGTAATATGGGGCTTTTATCTTTCTGATCTCATCTTATAGTTTCAACTCTTGCCAAAATGGCAAGCTTGCCATTCTTCTAGCACTCAGCCATAGTTCTGCTTCAGGGCTATTGCATTTGCTGTTCACTTTGAAACACACTTCTGTCAGGCGTACATAGAGCTCATGTATCTGCTCTTTTCAGATCTTTGTAGCCTTCTAATGAGGCCTTTTCTAATTATCTTACTGAAAATTACATATCAATTTTCCTACTTCTCCACAGATTCTGTTGTTTTCCAACTATTTTCCTCTGTAGCACTTATCACTATTTGATATATTGTATTTGTCTGTTTTATGTCCCTTTGCACTACAATGTATGCAGACATAGAATACTTTTTGATGATTTTTCAGCACTGCATATGTACTTAGATATACAGAATGCAGCAAAAGTAGGTTTACAATTGTGAGTACACAAAATACATTGTTTATTCCTGTATTATTATTTATTAGTTATTGTATTGTTTTCCATATGAAAACCTGTAAACCTCCTCTCCCCACCCCCATATACATATGAATAAATGTGTTTGGACTAATTAATATATAAGTAATAATAATATATAGCAGTGATTTTTACACTGGTGTGCTACAAGAAGTTTTGAAACATGCCATACCTGACTATTTAGTCAGGGTCACTGACCTCTTTTTCCTCAAGTTGTCAAATTAAAAAAAAAATGACAACAGCCAACACAACTATAGCTGTCCAGTGTGAAGGAATCAAAATCATACCTATTTTTGTCAGATTAGCAAAAAAAATACGCATTTTGGTGTGCTGCAGAATGTTAGTAATTAATTTATGTCTACATGAGATGAAAAAGGTTGAAAATCACTATATATAGTATAAGATTACTTTAACTAAGGTTTAAATTAATGTCTAATACTTTTCGGTGCTTTTCTACATGTACTGTCATCCGATTCTCTAAGCAACTCCATCATAGATGTAGAGTATATATTACTATCCCATTTTGTGAATGAGGAATTAGATTTAGAACACATAAGTAATATACCCAAGATTACACTGCTAGGATATGATCAGATCAAAGTCAAGAATTTGATTCTTCTCTCAGCTCTGTGTCCTTCTCACTACATTAATGCAGGTATATATCTAGAATTTTAAAATATGAGATCTGATAACTTTTCGAGTATCCTTTAGAAAAGGTATCTCTCTTACAAAATTAGAAACATCCCTTCTTTTCTCAATTTCCTTTAATGTCCTGTGTTTATCATTCAAGGGGAAAAATGGTAGGTTAGATTATGTCTTGAAATAACTGGATTAGACTTAAGTGCCTCTTATTAAATATTTTCCATATACTCTCTAATATGGTTACCTTTCAAAGATATTACAAACACTAATCAAAAGAACACCTGGTCTTCTCCACTGCATGGAATACTGGTCTTTACATAAAAAAAATAGAGAAATAGAGAAATAAATAAATAAATAAGTAACAGGTGTTAGAGGCTTAACTATACATTTTTTAAAACTTTATAAACCCAAGCTCTTAAATCCTATTGTGATAAATCTGTTGCAGTGATTCAGTTGAAAATTTAAGATTCTATGTGGCAAAATATGAAAATATTTTAAGACTGTCATTTACAAAATGAATTATTAAAGGCCTAATTTGGGAGCAGATGGGGAAAAAAAATTTTGTGATTCGGAAAAGATTCTGTTAACTGGATGTGTAAACATTTCACAGAAAGGAGATGCTGAATGTTTCCTAGAGTTGGGACTTTTCAGAACTGCATATACATAACAATTCACTCACATATGTCAAATAAGTGTGTACATGTGTGCATATGTATAAATTTCTATATACTTTTTTTTCTTTAAGTATTTCCTCTGCTCCTTTCTCTGCCTGTGGAACAAAGTATTCTATGTCAGATGTTTCACTCATGCTTTTCGTTTCTTTACTCTTTTGTACTATCATTTTGAAAAATCCCCTGAATTAGTTGTCCAGGTCATTAGATCAATCTTTAGCTGTGTTGATTTGATGTTTTTCTTCTGCCTGAAGAACTTTTTTAATACTCTTGTGGTTCAGGTTTGCTGGTGATAAATTATTTCAGATTATGTATGAGGGTTTTTTTCTTTCAATATTTTAAAGTTGTTGCTCCACTGACTTTTCATTTGCATTGTTTGATGAGAAACCTGATATCATTCTTAATTTGATTCTTTATACATAGACTATCTTTTGCCTCCCCTGGTTGCTTCTAAGATTTTCTCTTTACTGCTGATTTTGAGTAATTAATTTTGATATATGTTGGTGTAGTTACCTTAATGTTTCTTGTGCTTGACTGTCATTGAACTTTTTGGGTATTTGGGGTTATAACTATAATCAAATTTGGAAAATTTTCAGCCATTTTAAAAAGGTTTTTTGTGTTCTCTCCATTTTGAGGACTCTAAGTACACATATATTGCACCACTTGAAGTTTTCCCACAGTTGACCAATATTTTGTGTACTTTTAAAAATAATTTTTATGAGTTCCTTCTGGAAGTTTCTATTGCTATGTCCTCAAATATACTCGTCTTCTGCTATGTTTAATCTGCCATTAACCCCATTCAATACATGTTTCATCTCAGACATTGCAGTTTTAATTGATATAATGTCAATCTGGTATTTTTTGTATCTTCAATGCAACAATTTAACCATCTTTTGCATTCTTTTAAAATAATTATAGATATATAGAAAAATTATAAACATAGTACAGAGTTCCCACACATCCCACAGCCATTTTCCTGTATTAACTAACATCCTATATTAGCATGGTACTTTTGTCACAATAATAAGCAATATTAATACATTATTATTAGCTAAATTAAATACATTATTAGGGCTTCCTTATTGTTACCTAATATCCTTTTAATATTCTCAGATCCTATCCAGGATATCACATTCCATTTAGTCATCAAGTCTCTTTAGTTTCCTACAGGCTGTGACAATTTTTCAAACTTTCTTAGTTTTTTATGACTTTCACAGTTTCTAAGAGTATTGGTTAGGTATTTTGTACACTGTTCATCAGTGGGGATTTGGCTGATGTTTCCTCATTTGTCTGATAATTAAACTGGGCTTATAGGTTTTTGGTAGGAAGATCACCCAGGTAAATTGCCATTATTATTCTGTCTTATCAAAACTACATGGCTTATACATTCACCAGGTTGAGGTAGTGTTTCTTAGGTTTCCTTCCTCTTTTAACACTGTATTTTTTGGAAGAAAGTCACTATCTGTATCCCATAACTCCCCTAGGGAGTTATGCTCCATCCCTTTGATGATGGAATGCCTACCTAAATTATATTTGGAATTCTTCAAAATGGGAGATTTGTCTCTTATCTTCCATTTATTTATTACTACATCATTAATTGTATAAGTATAGACTTATGAATATCTATTTTATACTTGGGGTTATAGGCTAATATTACATTGTTTTATTATTTAAATTAGTCTAACTTTGGCCACTGGGAGCTGTTTCAGTTGGCCCTCATATTCCTTTGACATCCTTCCATCTCTTTTTTATCTTTAGCTCTTAATTTCCATAAATAAAAGATCTTCTAGGCTCATCCTATATATCCTCAGCTCCAGTCCTAGAATCGTTTATTTCTACAAAGAAACTTAGTTTCTTTTCTTGCATAATGGTATTAGAAACCAACATCTGAATATGAGGAGTATTTTTACTACTAGAATGTCTTTGCTTCTACACTCACTGAGCTGACACAGCAAAGATACATGTATACTAACCATTTATATACACACACATTAAATATACATATAATGTATTTATATTAAGCTAAATATATGTTTGTAATAATGTGTTCAACTCTAATTCATTAGCACATGGATCATAGTCTCCTCTCATTGTGCATCTATAACTGCCAACTCCAACAGTAAGAAATCTGGCTCCCAACATGCACCACCAATTAACTTAATTGTTGAATTTTTGTATACCTATATATAGTTAACCCTTGAACAATATTGGCTGAACTATGTGTGTCCACCTATACATGGATTTCTCCAATAAATACTGTAAATATAACTTCCCTTCCTTATCATTTCATAATATTTTCCTTTCTCTAGGTTATTTTATTGTAAGAATACAGTATACACTACATATAACATACAAAATATATTTTAATCAACTGTTTATGTTATTAGTAAAACTTCTGATCAACATTAGGCTACTAATTCTTAAGCTTTTTAGAGAGTCAAAAGATACACATGGATTTTTGACTATATGAGGAGTAAACGCCCCTAATGCCTGAGGTATTCAAGAGTCAACTGTAATGGTTTCAGAATTATTACCCCATAGTCCCATAAGAAATAACTCAATCTGAATACAGTGTTTTTGTACATTTCCTTTAACTTTACCTTTACAGACTCCACTTCTTTCCAAAGTTACTCAGGTCAGTAACATATTCTACCACCCTCTTCAGTGATGTTGTTTCATACATTTGTGGTACAATTATATATATTTTTAAGTACAGTCTGTATTCTTTCCCAGGGTACCTCAACCTTCTAAATTATTTTTAAATATTTTAATACATTAAACTGTACTATTTGTGTTATAAAGTTCTAAGGGGTTTTGTCAAATGCATAATGGCATGGATCCACCATTACAGTATCATATAGAATAGTCTTACCACCCTAATATTAACTTTTTAAGTATATTTTGTTGATTATGCTATTACAGTTGTCCCAGTTTTTCCCTCTTTGCCTCCCTCTGCCCAGTACTCCTCTTCCCTCCAGCAATCCCCCCCTTAGTTCATGTCCATGGGCCATGGATGTAAGTTCTTCAGCTTCTCCATTTCCTATACCATTCTTAACATCCCCCTGTCTATTTTATACTTACCAATTATGCTTCTTAATCCCTGTACCTTTTCCCCCAATTTCTTCCTTCCCCCTTCCATCTGATAACCCTCCAAATGATCTCCATGTCTGTGATTTGATTCCCGTTCTGGTTGTTTGCTTAGATTTTTTGTTTGTTTTTGCTTTTACATTCAGTTGTTGATAGTGGTAAGTTTGTTGTCATTTTAATGTTCATAGATTTGATCTTCTTTTTCTTAAATAAGTCCCTTTAACATCTCATGTAATAATGGCTTGGTGACGATGAACTCCTTTAGTTTTACCTTGTCTGGGAAATACTTCATCTGCCTTTCAATTCTAAATGATAGCTTTACTGGATAGATCAATCTAGGTTACAGGTCCTTAATTTTCATCACTTCAAATACTTCTTGCCGGTCCGTTCTAGCCTGCAAAATTTCTTTTCAGAAATCAGCTGACAGTGTTGTTGGAACTTGTTTGTAGGTAACTCTGCTCTTCTCTTGCTGCTTTTAAGATTCTCTCTTTATCTTTAATCTTTGGCATTTTAATATATGTGTCTTTGTGTGGTCTTCTTTGGGTCCAACTCGTTTGAGACTCTGTGTTTCCTGGACCTGTATGTCTATTTCCTTCTCCAAATTAAAGACATTTTCTTCCATTATTTTTTCAAATAAGCTTTCAATTTCTTTCTCTTCCTCTTCTCCTTCTGGCATCCCTCTGATTCACATGTTGACATTTTTGGAGATGTCCCAGAGTCTTCTTATACTTTCTTCATATTTTTGAATTCTTGTTTCTTCTGTTCTGATTGAATGTTTATTTCTTCCTTATGTTCCAAATTGTGGATTTGAATCCTGTCTTCCTTCCCTTCACTCTTGGTTCCCTGTGGATTTTTCTTAATATCACTTTGTGTAAAGTTCATTTGTTCCCTTACGTTTTTGCCGTACTCAATGAGTTGTCTGAGCATCCTAATCACCAGTGTTTTGAACTCTGCATGAACTAGGTTGGCTATCTCCATTCCATTTAATTCTTTTTCTGGGGTTTTGCTCTGTTCTTCTATTTAGGCCATATTTCTTTGTCTCCTCAATTTGGCAGCTTCTGTGTGTTTGTTTCTGTGTATTAGGTAGAGATAGTTTGACTCCCTGCCTTACCACAGTTGTTAAGTTGTATGGGGAGGAGCCTTAGGTATTCACCAGAGTGGGGCAACCTGCTTCATCGCTCTGTGGCTCTCTCTGTGTGTATGGGGAGGGGTTGGAGAGTAGACAATGACACTTCCTGGCTTTTGTAGGTTTGCCTGGCACTCTCCATGTTCTTAATCACTTCACCCACTTCCCAAATGCAACTGGCACTCTTCTAGCTGTTGTCTTGGTGGTGATTCCCAGAGTGGGTAGATTGGCATATGTGCCAAGCCCACAGGGGCCCTTTAAAAGGACTATCCCGAGAAACTGGCAGTTTCTTTCACTGCCCCAATTCTCACAGGTTTTTACAGCAAGAGGTAATGGGGCTTTATCTTTTCAGTGCTGGAACCCAGGGCTGTGCAGTCTGACCTGTGGCTGGGATGGTTCACTCTTAAGGTATCACTCCCTATTTTTATCCACCATATGTGAATGTGGGACTGCTCATTCTGCCACTGCTGCCTCCTCCACCTTTCCATGCCACACCACCTCTCTGCGCGTCTCCGCCCTCCTATCCATCTGGATGAATGTGGCTTCTTTAAATCCTTGGTTGTCAAACTTCCATACAGTTCAATTTTCTGGCCGTTCTGGGTGTTTTTCGTTTAAAGGTTAGTTGTAATTCTTCTTTTGCAGGGAGGTGAAGTGTGTCTACGTACGCCTCCATCTTGACCAAAAGTCTTTAATGCTTAACTTTTTTTAGAATATGGATTACAATATATAAAGATTACATTCCTTTCAAAAATACTATATTTCATTATAGTATTTTTATACTTTTGCTTAATTGTATTGTTCTAATCTCTGTAATGACATTAATCCATTAAAATGCTTCAAATTCCCCAAAATACTTTTTTCAAGTTTTCCTCGGAATGACTTTATGCATTCTTAAGCATTTTCATTATCATACCTGAAGTCCTTTTCATGTATACATTTCTCACATTTTGTTATTTATGTTGGTGTGCAAATGGTTTAACGTATAGGGATTTTCCACCCTGTCTGGTGTGGCTCAGTAGATTGAGTGCCCGTCTACAAACTAAAGGGTCACTTAATTGATTCCCAGTCATGGCTCATGCCTTCAGGCCAGGTCCACCATAGTGGGCGCTGGAGAGGCAACCACACATTGATGTTTCTTTCCATCTCTTTCCTCCCTTTCCCTCTCTCTGAAAATAAATAAAAATAAAATCTTAAAAAATTGAAGTATAAGGATTTTCCTTATATTTAAATTCTGCAACATCTCTACAGTAAAGTGAGACAATTGAATCATCACCTCTGTCTTTAAAGGCATCAATCTTCCTCAAAAGGTTAACATACAAAATGACAGTGATAACTAAGACGAATTTGAGTCTTACCAGGAAGCCCAAACAGACAGGTAATGTGCCAAACAAAAGTCGATTAAACACTTGAGGGAGTCACATATAGACAATTACACAGAACATACTAAAATGACTCAGATACCATGATACAATATACTATATATTTTTTAAAGATTTTATTTATTTATTTTTAGAGAGGGAAGGGAGGGGGGGAGGGAGAGAGAGAGAGAGAGAGAGAGAGAGAGAAACATCAATGTGCGGTCGCTGGGGGACATGGCCTGCAACCTAGGCATGAGCCCTGACTGGGAATCGAACCTGCGATGCCTGATTTGCAGCCCGCGCTCAATCCACTGAGCTACACCAGCCAGGGCACAATATACTATATTTTAAATAATTGCAGCAGTACTAGAAAAATAATCAAAGTTTTTAAATAAAGTTTAAAAAACAATTTGTTCACTTTGTAATAACACAACATGGAATGATGCTGCTGCTACATTGAATTATGAGGCAAATTATTGTGCAGAATATGATACAGCGAACTCTGCTACTGGTACATCAAAAATAATATGTATTATCCAAATAATTTCTTGCATGCACTGAAATAAATTATGTTAGAACCTATATTTAGCCTATCTAATATGCTATAAATAGAAAGGAATCATGTGTACTGGAAAATAGAGCATATATTGGATTTTGTCATGTACATCGAAAAGTGTTTTATTGGAAAATCCATCTGTTACCCATAGTAAATTTCAATTTGCTTTTCACAAGGTAGTTTTTTTAAACAAATGGTTAATATTTGTGTACATATCATCAAAAAGAAGCAGAAATGGAACTAAACATAGCCATAATCATTACAGGATTAGAGGAAGGACTTAGATATCAAATGAGTGCCCTTGGCAAAGATATATAATGACATACATAATTCATAAGAATAAGTAAAATAGAAAGTTTATTTATTTTTTAATTTTTATTTTTTATTGTTCAAGTACACTTGTCTCCATTTTTCTGCCACCATGTACCCCCACCCCACACACCTCTACCTCTGACCCTCAATCCTTCCCCACTTTGGCTTTGTCCATGGGTCCTTTATATTTGTTCCTTGATGACCCTTTCCCTTCTTTCTCCTGTTATCCCCCTCCCCCTCTCCTCTGGTTACTGTCAGTTTGTTATTTATTTCTATGTCTCTTGTTATATTTTGCTTGCTTGTTTGTTTTGTTGATTAGGTTCCACTTATAGGTAAGATCATATGGCATTTCTCTTTCACTGCCTGGCTTACTTCACTTAGCATAATGCTCTCCAGTTCCATCCATGCTGTCGTGAAGGGTGGGAGCTCCTTCATTCTTTCTGCTGTGTAGTATTCCATTGTGTGAATGTACTACAATTTTTTCATCCATTCATTTACTGATGGGCACCTAGGTTGCTTCCAGCACTTGACTATTGTAAATTGTGCTGCTATGAACATTGGGGTGCATAGGTTCTTTTGGATTGGTGTTTCAGGGTTCTTAGTATATAATCCTAGCAGTGGAATTGCTGGGTCAAAAGGCAGATCCAGTTTTAGTTTTCTGAGGAAATTCCATACCATTTTCCACAGTGGCTGCACCAGTCTGCATTCCCACCAACAGTGCACTAGGGTTCTGTTTTCTCCAGAACCTTGCCAACACTTGTTTGTTAACTTGGTTATGATGGCCATTCTGACAGGTGTAAAGTGGTATCACACTGTGGTTTTAATTCGCATCTCTCTGTTGGCTAGTGATGTTGAGCATCCTTTCATATGTCTCTGGGCCCTCTGTATGGCCTCCTTGGAGAAGTGTCTATTCAGGTCCTATGCCCATTTTTTAAATTGTATTGTTTGTCTTCCTGTAGTGGAGTTGTGTGAGTTCTTTAAGAAAGTTTATTTATAAAGGCCATTATATTAGCTTTATGGGTGAAAACATAACAAGATGAAACAGTCCAGGTAAATTGGTCACATAATTAGAACTCTTAACTTCCCTTCCTCTCCCATCCTACTGAAGTAAATTACAACATATGAAAAGAAGTAAAAACCTATAATGATGTTGAAATGCCGAAAAGGTCTGTCAAGAAATATAAGAAAATGCACAATAAGAGTGTTTTCCTTGTGAAAGAACAAGTTTGGGAAGCAAATGGAGGAGATCCTGACATAGTCTTTCTAATACACTCTAAATCACTGAGATCAAGTGAACACAAAATGCATAAGGTTAAGGTGCACACTATCCTACTTCAGAAGGCATAGTCCCTTGAAGAAGAGAGTGTAGTTGGAAAAAGAAAATAAGTGGGCACAATAAGCAAAAGCTGGTCCACCTGTATATTTCTTTGAAGTGAGAAAATTTTAAATATGTCTGAATTTATGAAGAGATCCTACAGATCAGAAGAAAAGGACCACCTCAGGAATCATAGTAAAGCTGTTTCTTCTAGTCTTATGATGAGAAACAAGAAAATGCCTTCTTTGTTTTTTCAGAGATTGGAAATCCTGCATTTATGAAACCAAAGCAACTAGTTGTGAATAAAAACTAAACTGAGATCTGGAAACACAGCATAGAGAAGACTGCTGAATAAAGTAATAGATAATGAACTGCAAATTGGCATTCCTGTTTTTTAAAACTCCTTTTTAAATAGAAGCAGAATATTTCATCTATTACACAATACAATTATTTATTTCAAATCACAAATTTCATGTTTAATGACAAAGAGAAAAACAGTGGTTTTTGAACCTGGTTTTACATTAGAATCACATAGATAGATTTAAAAACAATTTTTTTTTGGTTCCCAGGTTTCAACAGAGATCAACTAACTAAGAATCTCTGGAGGTGGTATCCAGATATTGAGTATATTTTTTAGTTCCAGGGCAATTTTATGTTCAGCCAAGATTGAGAACCACTGCACCCCAGCATCATTTCTCAAAGTGCTCCTTTAATATGCTAATATAAATTGTGACTCTGCAGTAGAGGGATATGATATGCAAGACTTCCACAGAAACTATTTAATGTGAAGCATCTGGTTGGACCATGGCTCTGAAAAACACAATTTGGGAAATGCTGAACCAGATGTATTGTCATTCAAAACAGGAATGACACAAAAACGTTTTTAGTAATCATCTTCATTTAACATTCTGGACACCCTAGCCATTATACTCAGATAAGAAATGAAATAAGATTAAAATATTGGAAAGAGGGTACAGACCATTAAAATATTGTGGTATACATGAGGAATTCAAGATAATCAAAGTGAAAAATAGAAATAATAAGAAAGTTCAATAAACTTGCAGTTATAAAATTAATGTATTCAAAAGAAAATAATAGCTTTATCTTATACCATGGTTTCTCAATCTTAACACAAGTGGCTTGTGGGTCAAGCAGTTCATTGA
Source organism: Tonatia bakeri (assembly GCA_004024845.1). Lineage (NCBI taxonomy): Eukaryota > Metazoa > Chordata > Mammalia > Chiroptera > Phyllostomidae > Tonatia > Tonatia bakeri. Next base: position 66,085 of record PVIA01007419.1, on the reverse strand, counting down.
AATGGAGGCCTGCCCTGTGCATTGTAAGATGTTTAGCAGCATCCCTGGCTTCTGCCAAGTAATAGGCTGTAGCACTACCCTACTCCTACTATTATGACACAAAAATGTCTCCAGAGATTTCCAATACCCCTATGGCACAAAACCACCCCTGGTTATACAACAGAAAAAATGAACTCATCAATAACAATCATCAAAAAATACACAATAGTTAAGAATAAACTTAGCAAGAAATTTTCAGGAACTATATAAAGAAAACTACAAGTATAATTGAAGGGCACGAAATATAAATATAAATACATGAAAAGATGTATTACATTCTTAGATGGAAAATCTCAATACTGTATATATGCAAACTCTCCCCAAAATTAATTCATATGTTTAATACAATTTTAATCAATATCTCAGTGGACTTTATTGTGTATCTATATAAAATTATTTTTTAATTTATGTGTAAGGCTGAGTAGGCCAAAATAATCAGATATATAATGAAAAAGATTACTAATAAAAATAAAGATGTACTATCAGATAAGAACTGCTTTATATTTTACATTTTCTCCAGCTTTATAGAGATACATTTGATACATAACCTTATATAAATTTGAGGTGTACAACATGATGATGTGATATACATACTCATATATACTGTAAAATGATTACCATAATAAGACTAGTTAACACAACCATCACCTTACATAGTTACCATTTTTGTATGTGCAGTGAGAAATTTTAAGATCTACCCTCTTAACATCTTTAAGTATGCAAACCAATATTGTTAACTATAGTCATCATTCTATATATTACATCCCCAGAACTCACTTATCTTGTAACTGGAAGTTTGTACCCTTTGGCCACCTTTGTCCACCCCACCCTTACCCTACCCTACCCCTCAAAACCACCAATTGACTTTGTTTCAATGACTTTGTTTTTTTTTTTAGATTCTACATATATGTAAGATTATACAGTCTGATTTACTGCAATGAGCATAAAACCCTCCAGCCTCATCCACATTCTTGCAAATGACAAGACTTCTCCCTTTCTCATAGCTAAATAATATTCCATCTTATACACACATGTGCACATGCTCACACGCACGCTTTTTTAAAAAATTCATTCATCCCTTGACAGACGCTTAGGGTGCAGTCACTAGGAGGGCTCTCTGGGTGTGTGGGGCTTCTGGTTATGTTTCACAGTCAGGTTGACCTACTAGCTGGGCTCAGCAATCACTTCTGGTCAACTGGGGTCACAGGCTGTTTTCCCTGGAAGAGCAGTTCTCCTAGTTATATTACACAACTGGTAGGACTTTGGGCCATGTTCCACAACCACTCCTAGTCAAGTGCAGCCTCAGGCTGTGTCCCCTGGCTACATGGTGCCACTGGCTGAACTCCATATTCAAGTAGGGCCAAAGGCCTGGATTCCTGGTCAGATGGGGTCTCCTACTGTACTCTGTCACAATCAGACAGGGCCGAAGTCTGTGCCCAGAAATAGGCTAATGTGTCAGGTCAAGCTTTGCAGTTGGGTTGTCCACTGACTGTGCTCTGCTGTAGGGTAAGGTTACTGGTTGAACCCTCTGGTCCTGTGGGGCCATTTCCTGTACTCCACCTTTGGGTGCGGCTGGAGATCTGCTCTGCGGTTGGATGGGGTTGCTTTCCAGGATCCCTGGCCAGGTGGGTCCACAGACTATGCTCTATAATTGGGCAGGGTTTTGGCTGTGCCCCCTCCATGGGTAAGCTGTAGGCAGTGTTCAGCAATCAGGCAAGGCTGCATTCTGGGCTCAGCTGCTGGCTGAGTTAGTAGGCTGAGCTCTGCAGCTTGCAGCTGGGTGATACTGTAGGCTCGGCTCCAAGGCTGCTCAGGGTCACTGTTCAGGCTGCCTGGTTTTCTGGGGCCAGGGTCTATGCTCAAATTTGGGCAGAGCTGTTGGCTTGGTTCCCTGCTCAGGTGGACCACAGGATGTGCTCTACATGGACTGGTGGTCTGTGGTCATGCTTCCTGGAGAGGCGGGACTAGAGGCTATACTCAGTAGTGGAGCAGAAGTGTGGATTTGCTCCCTTGCCCTGGTGGGCCATAAAGTTTGCTCTGCAGCTGCCAGGTGTCTGTACTCTCACTTCCCAAGGGGGTAAGACTAAAGGCTATGCTCAGCAGTTGAGGGGAGAATAATTATTTTAAAACTATCATAATTTTTAAAAAGCCAAAGAAAGAATATACAGTGACATCTGTGGAACAACATATACAATCTAGAACCACACTTATTTTGAATGTCAAAAACATGAATAACGTAAAATTTTCAAAAATATTTTTAATGTATGTCAGATATTGCCCAAAAGCCATTATTTATAAAGTTATTTAAATCAGTAAAGGGTAGACACATTCCCTAATTAAAAGTAGTATAATGACATGATCAGCAATTGAAAAAAATGAAATAAAATCTGACATTAATTTGGCATTAATTTTGCAGCTTCTTTTTAAAGAAGGGTTCACTGACTGTTTAGGTCACATCTCAATTATTTGCTCACATAGACCCTTAATTTAAGCTTCATAGTTTACATTAAAATTTTAATTTAACAATTAATGCAATTATTTTATGATATTTGTCATAACTATCTCTCAAGTCAGAATTTAAGATTTAAGTAGGTGTGCTAGACTTAATTCAGTGTTTCACCCCAGACACAGCACAATGTTTGACTCATAGCAAGTATTAAACACATTTACCAGGAGGTATTATAGTATGGTAATTACGAGTTGAGACTATAGAGCCAGACTCCACCAGGATTCAAAGTCCAACCCCAGAAACAACACTCACTAGCCATGTAGATATGTGACTTTGACAAGTCATTTAGCCTCTTTTTGCAAGTGCCTCATCTACAAAATGGCGTAACAAAAATACACCCATTTCATAGGGTTGTTTTGATAGTTATTTTGACACAAATATGTGTATTCTATATAATATATAGTGTATATATAAAACATTTAGCATAGTGGCTGGCCAAATATATTATATAAGCTATATAAGTGTAAGATATTTATTAAACTGATGTTGAATGAACCTTATTTATTAGCCATTCATGCTAATTGTAGATCAGAAATTTCACAATCCCAAGATCTGTATATCAGATAACATATACTACAGTTGACCTTTGAACAACACAGGGGATACACCTATAACCTTTGACTCCCCCAAAACTTAACTACAGTATTCCCTCTGTATTCATAAGGGATAGGATCCCTCAGCAAATACCAAAATCCACAGATGCTGAAGTCAGTTATATTAAATGGCATAGAGGAATGCATATAGTCAGCACTCCTCATCTGCGAACTCCCAACCATGGATGGAAAACAGTACAGGTGTTTGTTTATTGAAAAAAATCTGTGTATGAGTGGCTCTGCACAGTTGAAATCCATGTTGCACAAGGGTCAATTGTGTAAATATAATTCAAAGTACTCAAAGAAAGATATAATGAACAATATATAGTAATACTATATATTGCTTGATGTAGCTACCACATAATAGCTATAATTATTTAGTAATTACTATAATTACTTTATATAGTAATTAACATAATTACTATATAATTACTCTATAAAGATATAATCATAAAAATGGAGATTAAAACAATGAAAGACCATTTAAAATCCTTTTTTCCTAATAATAATAATATGAGTAAACAGTATTCCCATACACTGTAGTTAAGAGCACAACTTCATATATCTTTTTTGTAAGACAATTAAATGGCCCTCAATCTGTTTTTATCTTTTAGAAATTCAAATCTCCTTCTAGATATTTTTGTGAGAAAATATTCAGAAATGTGTAATGTATAGGATTATTCAAAATGTCAGCATTTATATTAGTAAAACTTTTGAAACTAAATATTTAACAATGGAATATTTTCTAAATAAATTATAATATATCCATACAATAGTATACTATCCTCCCTTTAAAAAATAAACAAATGTGTACTGTTAAAAATATTTAGTGGCATGGTAGGATGTTTATAATTTTTATAGTAAAACATTTTGTAATATTAAAGTAAATGATGCAATTACATTAAATATGCATAGAAAGGAAATAGGTTATGGTCTTAGTTTTTAAGGTTCTTATTTCCTCACTTGGCTTTTCATTATTTATTCAATTTTCAAACAGAGTGAATATCCTGAAGACTACCAAACTATATATTTAAAATGGTTATGAAGGAACTTTTCCTAAAAAATTGTGGTTTTTAATCACAATTTAAAATATATGTTATATTTTAAATCTAATATATGTATTTAAGATAGATCTCCAATTGTGGAGACTTGTTCTATTTTATGTTAGCACAGGAATACTTCTATCCAAAAGGGCTGCTGGAATCAGAAAACAAAGGACAGATTAGGTGCATTATTACTATGCATTTCTTGGCCAGAATTAGTTAATTTGGCTATCATGGGTTCTGGGTAAAAGAATAAATATCTATTGGTTCGAATTTTGGGAAATATTTTACTTAAAACATATCTAGTATATTAAGTATATATATAAACACAATAAATAAGACAAATATATAAAATTTAATCAGAATAATTGACAATTTATATAAAGCACACTAATCTTAGCAGTAATTTAAAAACTAAAAACTTGCAACACATGCCAGCAGAAAATGTATACATAGTTCATGACAATAAACCAAAAATGTTAGACATTTAAAAATAAAAAATGCAGCACTCTTTCTTTGAATATACTTTAGAAGTAAATTTTATTTTTTTGAAGACAAAGATTAGTTGCATTGAGAATCACTATATTCATTTCATTTTGACAGATCCAGTGTTTGATTTGTACTTGATATTATATTTGATTTGTTGTCCAAGGAAAAGTGACACATATGACCCTTCCTTCAAATCTTCCTATTTTCCCCATATGAGTAATATCATTACTGGAAGTATGTAAGAAACTGACAACGTTTTCAAGATGGTTTCTGACAGCCATTTGCTAAATGGAAATCCAAACGTAGGTATGGCCTCACTTTAAGCAAACTTAAACAGAAATATAGGTTTATAAGACAGACCTGTTAATCAGTGACTGCTCACTTCATAAAAAGATTCATCCTAAATTATACACTTCCTTACCAAATTTAAACTAGAATTAAATTTTGATTTCCACAAGTTCTCAGTAAGAGGTTTACTATACTGCTATCTCTGACTGGGTATCTGAATACACTTTATCTACAGGGAGGGCAGACTAGAGTAAGGATAAAGCTATAATTGGTTAAGAAGTAGCTGGCACTCATAGTGGTTTAGTTTAGATCACAAAAATCTTGTACACAAGGTTAAAACTTTTATATTTTATACTATTAATAATTAAGAGTAATTGAAGAATTATAAGTAAAGGATGGCATAACCAGGCTTGAATTTAAACATGATAATAAAGATTACAGGGGGTAAATATTAGAGACAATGACAAATTAGTAGATACCTGCAATAATTCCGATTTTGAACAGCTCAAATTGACCATAAAGATGGAAAGATACAGGTCTGAGAATGATTTGGAAGATTAAATCTACAACATTTAATGACTAATTGTGTATTAAGGAAAGGAGAAAGTCAAGAATGACTCTAAGACTTTTAAATTATTACCTGAGGAGGAGAATATAAGAAAAGGCACAGGGTTAGGGTATATAATTAGTGTTCTTAGAAGGCATGCAGATAGAGATATCCAGATAGAAATGGAAATGTGAGATGAAAGATAAAATCTTCTGCCCTGGAGATAATGTTTTAAAGTCATCTTATTATATAACATGATGGTTGCTTTTACATGTTGATTTGGCTGGGCCACAGGATGCCCAGATATTCTGGATGAATTTGTGAAGGTGTTTTGGCTGAGATAAATATGTAAATCAGTGGATGTTGAGTAAAGCAGATGGCCCTCCATAATGCCAATAGACCTTATGCAATCAGTTGAAGGTCTGAATAGGAAAAAAAAAACACACCAGCCTTCACACTTTATTGCAATGTCAGTTCTATAGCACATGGTCTTCAGACTAGAACTACATCTACTTTTCTGGGTGTCCAGCCTACCAACCCACCCTACAGATTTTGGACTTGACAACATCCATTATCATGTGAGCCAATTTCTCATAATAAAACTCTTTACACACACACACACACACACACACACACACACACTATTAGTTAGTTCTGTTTCTCTAGAGAACTCTGACTAAAGCATGCATATATGTAGGAATGACTTGCCATCACCTAGGAACAAAGTATAAAATACCCCCACAAAAGTAAAAATATTTAAAGGGTGAGTGCAGCAAGAAGAGTGACGACTGAGAAAGGATATTAAGAAACATAAAAAGGAAGACCTGGCTGGTGTGGCTCAGTGATCTGAGTGCTAGCCTGCAAGCCAAAGGGTCACCAGTTCTATTCCCAGTCAGGGCACATGCCTGAGTTGTGGGCCAGATCCCTAGTGGGGAGTAAACAAGAGGCAACCACACATTGATGTTTCTCTCCCTCTCTTTCTCCTTCCATTCCCTTCTGTCTAAAAATAAATAAAGTCTTTTATAAAAAGGAAATATAAAAAGAGAGGCAGCAAAATACATTATCCAAGAAGAACAGAAAGGAGGGTATCAAGAAATAAATGACAATCAGGGTTAAGTACTGCAAGGATGTACAGATAGATAAGGACTAAAAAGTACCCAAGTAGATTGGGTAAGAGGTAGAAGTTAGATCAGCCACAGCATTATCCAATTTTGTATGAGATGCTGTGATAGCAGAATGTGAGAATAATGCCTGATATTTGTAAAGTACTGCACCATCTACATAGCCCTTCCATGTGTTTATTTATACGATTGAATCTTCACAACAATACACTGTGAGAGAAGGAAGTACAGTTACTGTCATTTTGAATTTGAGAAATGAAAGCTTAAACAAGCTTCCAAAAGCTTTACCTTTCAAATGTCAAAATTAGTAAAAAATAAAATCTAGGTCTGCTGACTCCTAGTGTAATTCAGTTACACTATACTGCAAGAAACTTCTACCAAGCTACACTACATTCTAGAGAACCTAGATACATACTGGCAAGAAACTTGGTTATCCTTGACATCAACATCAGAAGTCCTGGGCTTCTAAAACATTCCTACCTTGAGTAATCCATTATGAAGTATTCATTTTTTTTAATCTAAACCCTTACAGAAGCTACTAATATTTTTGTTTTCTACCACCTTGCATGGTAATTACATTCCATAGGTTGATTACTATTTTGCATACAGTCACACTTTATTTTAAAATAATTATAATAATATTAATAATAGCTAATATTTACATAGTGGCTACTACATGCTAGACACTGTTCTAAGCACCTTACAAATAGGGGTCTGTCTCGAAAAATTCCAGCCATTACTAATATAATGAGAATGGGTTGCGTGACATTGATGTATCCTGACAGCCATGGAGAGTAGACTGGAATGTGCCTGTGTGAACAATGATGACTTCACTGTACTAGTCAGTGGAGGTGATAAATGCCATTGAGTGAGCAAGTGTACTTTGTAGCCATCCCATTCAAAATGACTGAACAAGTAGAGCAGCAAATTTGCATCAGATTTTGCGTTAAGCTTGAACATTCCTCCACAGAAACTATTCAGGTGATTAAGAAAGCTGCAGCTATGAGCAACTGGTGATTGACAGCTTTGTCACAACAACGCACCTGCTCATGCATCATATCTTGTGCAGTTTTTGGGCGAAGCATCAAATCACCCAGGTGATCCAGCCCCCTACAGAGCACATTTGGCACTCAGCAACTTCTGACTTTTCCCAAAACTAAAATCACCTTTGAAAGAGAAGAGATTTCAGACCATCAAGGAGATTCACAAAAATACAACCGGGCCTACACATCAACTGGGTCTATACATCAGCTGATGACGATTAAAACTGTGTGAAGTCCCAAGGTCCCTATTTGGAAGGGGACTTAGGCATCATTGTCTTATGTACAATGTTTCTTGTACCTTGTATCTTCTTCAATAAATGCCTCTATTTTTCATATTACATGGCTAGATATTTTCTGGACAGTCCTCATAATTTATAATATGGTATATTATATTAATTGATTTTTTTAATGAAAATCAATCTAGGATAAGCTCACTTTGGTCATAATATATCACCTTTTTTAATATTAAAAAGCTTAATGAAATGCAAGTGAACACAGACAAGTAAATAAAATAAGGAAAACAGTGCATGAAGAGAATGAGAAATTTAATAAAGAAATAGAAACCGCAAAAACCCAAACAGAAATCTTTGAGCTGAAAAATACAATGATAGAGCTGAAAACTTCAGTAAGGAGCTTTAAAAGCAGACTCAATCATGCAGAAATAAAAATCAGAAAACTCAAAGGTAGGTCATTAACAATAAGGCCTTCAGCAAATTTTATAGCAGGGTCTTTGTAGGCCAGGAGAGTGGGTAATATAATCAAAGTGCTAAAACAAAAAATCTGACAATCAGTAATACTCTACTCAGCAAACATTTCCTTCAAAAATGGAGGTAGACATTCTCAAACAAGTGCTGGAGTTCTTGAGCACTAGACCTGCATTACAAGAAATGTTGAAGGGGTGTCTTCAAATTGAAATGAAAGGACAGTAAATAACAACAAAAAACATATAAAAGTATAAAACTCACTGGTAAAGGTAGATCTACAGTCAAATTCACAACGTATGAATCGGTTTCACCTATATCATCACCTTATACAAATTAAAAAATCACATTGTATACATAAATATATACAAAATTAATTTGACAACCACACCTCAATAAAGTTGAAAAAAGACTATTGGGGAAAACTCGTGTTTCTTTCACAAGCAAAAAAAGAAAAGAAATATATTGGAGGTATTCTATGTGCTTTGAACATTCATTCCAAATCTTTAATTGACATCATAATATTCATAATTATATATATACCTATTAAAAATAGCTACTCCAGATTTTATTTTTCTTATATGCCTTATGGTAGCAGAGTTGTGTTATATGTATGAGTTAGGATTTCAGACTAAAAATGTTTGAAACATAATAATACTATATGTGGGTTTCTTTTTCTGGAGACATGGATGTGTATGTGTGTGTGTGTAATAGGTTGTATTTTAGCTTTTTCGTAATAGCTTATGGTAAGAGTGCGGGGGTAAAATATGAAGTGGTTTTACAATTGCTCAATAATCACTTTTGCTCTATCCTCACATGGACCTTTTTTATCCAAGTGTGGGTTGTGTCAGCATAAATACATTAGGAGAAAATATCAGTTCTTGATGTAAAGATATATTGGCATAAGAACAGAAACATCTGTTTTAGATATTTTATATTCCTATAAATGGTGGGTGTGGGGATTACGTCTACACATCTACACATTCGCAGGTTGCCATGTGAATTTTTTTTCCCTCCAAAAGGGATGAGTTGGGAAGAAAATGCTTTTTTATTTGAGTAGGCATTTGGCAGCACTGCTTTAGAAAAAAGTGCTGGTGTATTTTACCGGCACATACCAAAAGAAGTACTGAAAGGGGTAAGAAAGACAAGGGAAGGAAGACATGGATAGTCAAAGGTATTCTTTACTATAAAAATAAGATTTCTACAGGCAAGATGTGAAGACAGACTCTAAAACAGAGGACTCAAGAAGGATAAGATACTTTAAAAACCATTTTGAACTGTCGAGGCAGCTAAAGAAAACTACGTGGCTGCACTGGGAAATATTTCATGAGTTCAAATTATTCTTCAGAGACATGCAAACATAGAAGAAAGTACATATAAGCAAGAACAAATCTAAAATCTTCTGTTAGAATATGGTTAGAAAGGTGAGGCACAAAATATGCTTGAGACCTATAAAAATGCTGAGGACAGACAAAGGGGCTTTGGTAACGGTTTTAAATGTAGGAATGAAAACCAGGACAAGAGGGCACCTCTGCCAGAGACATAATATGAACAGATGATAGAAATATATTGATTCAAGTCTATTTTGTGCCTAACATTTATAAGGAAAAAATACCTTCCTATTCAAGTCCATTAAAAAAATGTGGTTAGGGGTGAAATGAGGCCCAATACATAGGAAAGAATAGTAAGAGAGCATTAATGTTCTATTAATGCCTTAAACTTCCAGGCCAGATGGATTTTATGTAAGGGAAATGGAACAAATTCCAGATGTAGTTATGAAACTTCTGTCACTAATCTTTGAGAAATCACAAAAATAGAATTATCAGAAGAATAGAATTGCACAAATATTTCTCTAATTTAAAAATGTTGTTTTGATTCCCACCCCCCAGAATTGTGCAAAATGTAAATCCTCCCAATTGTAGACAACAGGCATCTTTGCATTGATCACTCCCCAATATTTTTATTAATAAACAAATACATTTATGACCGTTTAGCAAAAAAAAATAGTAAATACAAAGTGTACCTTCACTTAATAGAAATTAATATTGTTAAGATAATTTAATTATCTTTATTAAAAGGGTTACTGGACTGATAAACTGGTAGTTAAGGGAAAACAGGTGGTATAACATATCTAGATTTTGGCAAGACATTAATAGAGTCTCTTATTTTATCTGTCATATAGGTGTCTCTTTTTTGTCAAGGCCATTGCACGTTTGAAACTGTATTTTTATCAAATATTCCCGTGTGTCCTCTAGCTAGATTTTGAACTCCTTTAGGGCAAAGATGGAGCCTTATTTATTAGTTCTAAGAACATAATAGATGCTCAATAATCATTTGTTGAATGAAAGAATGAACATGTTAATTCATTAAAATGATTCAGTAAAGGATGGTTAACAGAAAGTCAAATGAATGTGTAGCTGGTTAAACAAATCTGAAATGTTTTGATTAGCTGTCTTCTGCTTCTGGAAACATGGAGTAGGTGTACTTTTCTATATTCCTCTTGCTAAGGACAACTGAAACCCGTAAGTATTGTATGCAAAACAAACTTAAGAACACTCTGAAAGGTGGAGAGAAGAAGGAATATTGGCTGAGGACCTCAGTACTAAAGGAAAAACATGATGGTGAGTTCCCTGGGTTTTGTTTTTGCCTCATATATATCAAACTTAAAGCAAAAGGTGACAACCAAAAATATGAACAAGAGCCAACAAAAGAGAGACCCCCATCCCCTAAATCTGTTATTTATGACTAAAGGACAAGGAAGGGGCCAGATAATCAACATAAAAAGCTTTTACATAGCAACTGCTCTACTTCAGCAAAACACCAAAGAAAAAGTGTGACCCAATATCTATCCACACCAGAAAACACAGTAAGTGGCAAGCCTAGACTTTACCTTCATTAGGGCTGTAATGTGGTATTCCAAACTCTCCACTGAGAGAAGCGGACTAAGGAGAAGGCTAAGTAGTGAGTGAGGACTCTGATCTGAATGGGGAAGTAAGGAAACACGCCCTCTCTTTACATCCTGTATGATCTCTTACTGGATACTGCTGGGAGTATGTACTTCTACCCCACCAACAAGTAATGAAGTACCCCACTTCCTCTCCACTACAGTCATATCATAAAAGGTCTAGGAGGAAAATGAAAACTTTCACTATTATCCTGCAGTCATGATGCCACACATTCTCCTACCACTGTGGTATCAGGGGAGGACATGTGAGAAACCACTTCTACCCACCATTATGACAAGCCACCCTCAGCGTCAAAAGAGGACCTAATGGGGAACTTGGACTTTGGCTCCCGTTTGGCGGTCACTAGGCAGCACCCTACTTTCCTTTGGCAGGCTGGTGTCAGATAAAGTCAGCAAAAACAGAAGGTTTTAATAAGATACCTATTCTTATAACATCACACCCAAAATATTTAGGTTTCTTTTTAAAAATTACTTATCTTGCCAAGAATCAGGAACATAGTTAATGATAAAAGACAATTTGTCGGTGCCAAAACCAAGATGACACAGAAGATGAACCACCTGACAGTGGTTCTAAAGCAGCCATCATATTCTTCCAGGAGCAATTACAAGGTGGCTTGAAACAAATAAAAAATATAGAAAGTTTCAGCAAAGAAATAGAAAGTCGGGGCAAAGAAACAGAAAATTTTAAAAAGAACCAAAGGGAAATTTCATAAATGAAAAATACAAAAACTAGAATAAAAAGTGAATTGATAAGCTCAAAGAAGAATGGAGGGTGCAGAAGAAAGAATCAGTTAACTTGAAAAGAGAATAATAGAGTTATCCAATCTGAAAAATAGAGGGAAAACAAATGAAGATAACCTCAGGAACCTGTATGCGTATAAAAAACATCTAACATTCATGTTAGTAGAATCCCAGAAGAGAGGAGACAGTGGGCAAGCTTAAAAGAGTACTTAAAAAATAATGATCAGTGACCATTTTAACATGCAGAAAAAGTATTTGAAAAAAATCCAGCACATTTTCATGATAAAAACATTCAACAAACTATGAATAGAGGTGCATTTCTCAATCTGATAAAGAGCATGTGCAAAAACGCACAGATAATCATATATAATGGTGAAATACTGAACACTTTCCCTTAAGATAAAGAATATGACAAGGATGACCAATCTCTCTTCTTCTACTCAACATTTTTCCTGCAAGTTCTTGCTTGGGCAATTAAGCAATAAATTTAAATTAAAGACATCCATATTAATAGCCCTGGCTGGTATGGCTCAGTGGAATGAGTGCTGAGCTGTGAACCAAAGAGTCGCTGCTTCGATTCCCAGTCAGGGCACTTGCCAGAACTGCAGGCCAGGTACCCAGTAGGGGATGCATGAGAGGCAACCACACATTGATGTTTCCCTCTTTCTCCTCCTCTTTCCCTCTTCTCTCTCAAAAAATAAATAAAATATTTTTTAAAAAAGACATCCATATTAGAAAGGCATCCTTTTATAATAACATAAAAAAATATAAAAATCTTGGAGATTGCCCTGGCTGTTGTGGCTCAGTGGATTGAGTGCCAGCCTACAAACCAAAGGCTTGCCAGTTCGATTCCCAGTCATGGCACATGCCTGGGTTGTGGGCCAGGTCCCCAGTAGGAAGCGCATGAGAGGCAACCAAGCATTGATGTTTCTCTCCTTTCTTTCTCCCTCCCTTTTCCCTTCCCTTCCCATTTCTGTAAAAATAAATAAATTAATTAAAAAGGCACATTTGTGGGTGAGCTTGACCTTTAGGCTGGGTGGCAGCATGGATTGATCAAAACTACATTGTATGAGCAGCTGTGTGAGGGCTGATCCATAAAGTAGAATTCACCCTAGTACAGTCTGGTGTCTGTTGAATCCTATGGCACTTGTGGAGCTAAATGGGTAGTGCTCTTTTGTGATCTGAAGCCAGCCACTGAATGTGTTGGTTCTGGGGCCTCTTGGGAGTGACTCTGGTGTAGGTCAATGTTAGGTGCTGCCTGTGACTGGCAGAAAAGCCAATATTTCTTGAAATAAGTTTTCTTTCCCTTTGTCTCTCTCTTTTCCTTTTGAAACCCTTATAATGTGAATGTTAATATGCTTGATATTGTCTCAGAGGTTCCTTAAACCATCCTCATTTTTAAAGATTTTATTTATTTATTTTTAGAGAGAGGGAAAGGAGGGAAGAGAGAGAAATATCAATGTGTGGTTGCCTCTTGCACGCCCCCTACTGGGGACCTGGCCTGTAACCCAGGTATGTGCCATGACTGGGAATTGAACCAGCGACCTTTTGGTTCACAGGTGCACACTTAGTCCACTGAACTACACCAGCCAGGGCTATATCCTTGTTTTTAAAATAAAAATAAAACAAGCTCTGGCCAGTTTTATTAAGGAAAAGTTTTGCATTATTTTCTTCTCTCCAGTCTGTTCTGGCATGCCTCTAATGATATCAGAATCACCTGGATCAATGAGAGACAGTGCACACTCCGTAGTACTTTCCACACACTGTGCCCAATTCAGTATTATTGCCACCACAGTGGTGGACACCAGTCATGGCCAACATCACATAATACTCCATTTCAGATTGCCTAAAGGCTGGACAGTTGTTGGCGAGGATGACCAGTTTCACTTTGTCTTGTCTGATTATTTTCAGTGTCTGCTTATACCTCAGCTTTTACTTTCCACTTTTCATAACAAGGTGGATCCTAGAGTTGATTGACTCCAATGACTCCCAACCAAGAGCAGCCACCCAGATGGCCAGGGAGCAATACAAGCACTATCCTAATTTTTTTAATTGTTTTATTTTTGCTGTTCTGACTGGGTAATTTCTACTATTTTGTCTTACAGTTGGCTAATATGTCATCTAATATACCATCTAATTTTCTGCTGATTCCCTCATTATAATTATTTGATTATTTCTATTTTTTCATATAGTTTCTAGGCTTTTGTTGAAGTTCTGTGTTTCTCTATTGTTCTGAGTTTGGCCAGCAACTTTATTACCATCAGTTTGAACTCTTTATGGGGTAAGTTACTAACCTCTGTTTCTTTCCTTTTTTCCTGTTCTTTTTTTATCTTGTTCTTTCATTTAGAACATATTTGTCTCCTCATTTTGTTTGACTCTGTGTTTGTTTCTATGAATCAGGTGAAACAGCTACCTCTCTCTTTCATGAAGGAGTGTCTCCTCTTTAGATTATGTATCCCTGGTGGCTTTGGCAGGCTAGCTGGAACTGTAGTGAACATGAGTGGGGAAAGTTCTGGGATGTACCACACTGGAGCCTCTTTGTGGGGCTGGCTAGAGCTTGAGCTGGAGCAGGCATGACCCAGTGGAAGACCCAGGGCATGCCATGCTGGGATACCTTGGCAGGCTAGCTGCAGCAGGAGTGGAAATATTCTTTTGAGAATCTTAAGGCTACCTTGGCAAGCTTGGAGCTGTATAACTCTCCTAGTGTTGAAGCAATGATCTTGTGTAGGAGATGTCACATGGGGTTTGAAGTGCAATCCATCCTGACCACCAGAGCTGAGTGCTGAAGGAATGTCCCCTATGTGATCTCCATTTGCTTATTGGTTCTGGTGGGGATCTGCAAGTGGAATGAATTTGTAGCTGCTCACCTGCCACGTTTGTCAGTACCATGAGTAGCTGGGGGTGGGGTAGGGAATACTGCTCACCTGCCACTGTTTAGCAGGTATGAGTGAGAGTGCAAAAATGGCACCTGCCAGCGTCAGCACCAGCAAGTTAGAGGGAGCCTATAGAAAATGGTGACTGTCACTGTTTTGCCCCTGGATAGAGTCCCAGCAGACATCTGTCCCTCTAGCAGATGTTTCAAGATCAGCAAGTAACTCTTCATCACATACTGTCTGGACTCTTCTCAACTGTTAACTTTTTGCACTGGGTCCTTAGGCAAGTGGTTCTGCATGCAACTCTTTAAAAGTGAGGTCTTGCCCTGGTTCATGTGACTAAGTGGATTAAGCACTGGCCTGTGAATCGAAGGCTCTCTGGTTCAATTCCCAATCAGTGCACATGCCTGGGTTGTGGTCCAAGTCCCCAGTAGGTGGTGTGGGAGAGGCAACCACACATTGATATTTCTCTCCTTCTCTTTCTCTCTCCCTTCCCCTCTGTTTAAAAATAAATAACTAAAATATTAAAAAAATAAAATAAAAGTGAGATCTTCATTCACTATAGCCCTATTTTTCTCTTGGACATGAGCCCTATTGGTTTTCAAAGTGTCTTTCCAATGCAGGACCCAAGGGCTGGGCTGCCTGATGTGGGGTACAAACCACTTGGTCTTCAGGGAGAAATTGTTAGTGATTGTCTTTTGAGATTCCTCCCAACTGTGAGTCCCTGCATGGATTTTTGGTGAGAGCATGTCCCCGCCACTCCTTCCCATCTCCATATGGCCCTTTTATCCTTTTTGTGGAACAGGCTTTCAGATTGTTTTGAAGTGCTTTTCTGGGGGTTTTGTTCCATATGTAGGTGTATATTTATTGTGTCTGTGGGACATGTGTTCAGGATCATCCTAAGTCACCATCTTGAACCACCTTCTCAAGACCTACACTTTTTTGTTCCCTGTAAGCACAATATGTTTCTACAGTGACATGTGGATGCACAAAAAAAAAAAATGCACACGGTCATAAAAGGCCACACAAATTTAGGGTACTTTATTAAGACTGAACAGAGAGTGTTCTAAATATGTGACAGAAAAAATAGTATCATAAAACTTTGCACTGGTCAAACCACATCTTTTATATTATGTTTAGCTCTAGGCATGACCTTTGGAGAATGACAATGACAAACTGAGGTGTACCTAGGGATGGTGAAAAGAATGGTAAAGGATATGGAAATGGTGTCAGGTAAGGAATGGTTGTGGGAAGTAAAGATATGTAGCCCAATGCAGAAAAAAGATGGAATATAATAGTGGTCTTTAAGTATTTAAAGGACTGTAATGCAGACAAGGAATTATATTTATTTTGCATAGTTTCAGAGGAGAGAACTGGAACCAACAAGTAGAGTTTTCACAATACATTTGACTTTAATATAAGGTAAAATTTCCTGACTATAAATGTTGTTTAATAATGGCTGATATGTGACATCATGTATTCCATTTTAGTGGAAGTTTTAAAGCAGAGGCTATATGAATATATTAGGGTGGGATTCTGTATTGTATAGCAGTTGATCTAAAATATGAAACACAGTTTTTCTAAAACTTCAGAATGAGTCTTTGTGGAGGGAACGTCAGGGAACTCATATTTTCAAAATGGCACAAATGATTCTGATACAATGATTCAGAATCCCATTTTGAGAAACATTACTTAATTTATTATAAAATAGTAAGTAATATGCAGAAGTGTATGTTTCTTCTGAAGTGATAATAATAAATTGGCCAATATAAGGAGATGAACAAAACTTTATATTTTTAAATATATTTTCAAATATTCTGTTAACTACAAAAGTTTTAAAATCACCCACATAATAATATCAATCTAACCCATAAAAATAATATAATCTGGGAAGAAATTTTATTAGTTTTCTTTTTTCCTGAAAATTTCTTGTTTTTAAAATATATTTTATTGATTATGCTATTATAGTAGTCCCATTTTCCCTTCACTCCCCTCCACCATGCACACCCCTTCCCACCCACATTCCCCCATTTAGTTCATGTCCATGTGTCATGCATATAGGTTCTTTGGCTTCTACTTTTCCCATAATATTCTTATCCTCCCCCTATTTTCTACCTACCATTTTTGCTACTTATTCTCTGTACCTTTCCCCCTCTTTCCCCCTCCCACTCTCCTGTTGATAACCCTCCATGTGATCTCCATTTCTGTGGTTCTGTTCCTGCTCTAGTTGTTTGCTTAGTTTGCTTTTGTTTTAGGTATGGTTGTTACTAACTGTGATTTTGAAGTCTTTTTTTACTGTTCATATTTTTAATCTTCATTTTCTTAGGTAAGTCCCTTTAATATTTCATATAATAAGGGCTTGGTGATGATGAACTCCTTTAACTTGACCTTATCTGAGAAACACTTTCTAAATGAAAGCTTTGCTGGATAGAGCAATCTGGGATGTAGGTCCTTGCCTTTCATGACTTGGAATACTTCTTTCCAGCCCCTTCTTGCCTGTAAGATCTCTTTTGAGAAATCAGCTGACAGTCTTATGGGAACTCCTTTATAGGTAACTGCCTCCTTACCTCTTGCTGCTTCTAGGATTCTCTCCTTAATTTTAATCTTGAGTAATATAATTATGATGTGCCTTGGTGTGTTCCTTATTAGGTCCAACTTCTTTGGGACTCTCTGACCTTGCTGGACTTCTGGAAGTCTATTTCCTTTGTCAGATTGGGGAAGTTTTCCTTTATTATTTGTTAAAATAACTTTTCCACTTGTTCTCCTTCTGGTACCCCTATAATTCGGATGTTGGGACATTTAAAGCTGTCCCAGAGGTTCTTAAGACTCTCATTATTTTGGAATCTTGTTTCTTCATTCTTTTTTGACTGGATGTTTCTTTCTTCTTTCTGGTTCACTCCATTGACATGAGACCCAGCTTTCTTTCCATCACTATTGGTTCCCTGTACATTTTCCTTTATTTCACTTAGCATAGCCTTCATTTTTTCATCTAATTTGCGACCAAATTCAACCAATTCTGTGAGCATTGTGATTACCAGTGTTTTGAACTGTGCATCTGATAGGTTGGCTACCTCTTCGTCACTTAGTTGTATTTTTTCTGGAGATTTGATCTGTTCTTTCATTTGGGCCTTTTTTTTTTTTTTGTCTTGCGGTGCCGGATACATAGTGAGGGGTGGAACCTTAGGTGTTCACCAGGGTGGGGCAATGCACATCGCTGGGTTGTGACACTGAGCATGGGGAAGGGGTCGGGAGAGAACAATGGGACTTGCTCCACTCTCTGCCAGAATTCAGTCACTTCCCCCACTTCCCCCAAGCAAACTGGGCCCTTCTGGTGCTGATTCCCAGGTGGGTGGGTTTGTATATGTTCTAGGATCCTGTAGGTCTTTCCAAGGAACTTTCCTGTGAGGCTGGGAGTTCCTGTTCCCCCTTTGTTTCACCTAGTTTATCTGCATGCAAATGTGGGACCGCCCAGTTGTCAACTGCCTTGTAGGCCAGCTGCAGCTTTACGCACCCTGTTCCACACTCCACAGCCTCACTGGGTCTGCTAGCAGCTCCCTTGCCTCAAGTGCTCTCCGCTGCCAGTTGCCAGCTGCCAGACTCCACCTCTCCTACAGGTCTGGATGCATATGTCTTCTTTAACTCCTTGGTTGTTAGTTTTCCATGTTGCAGAAAATAACTCACACGCAGGAGAGATGGTGGAGCACGATTCTTTATTACGCGCAGGCTCAGGGGGTAAACCCAAATCCTGAGCCCCGATCTCTAACTTTCCGGGGTTTAAATAGCCTCGGACCCCCTGCCTGCGTGGCAAAGTGAGGTTACAGAAGCTAAATGCGGAAGTTAGGTCTAACTACCTTATATGGGAGACAAAGGCGCAAAGCACGGGGTCCTAGCACAGAAGCACAGGGTCCTAACGTGGAAGTTACAAAGTACAAAGTAGCCTAACATGGGGGTTGCCTGTCACACCATACTGTTCAGTTTTCTGTCAGTTCTGGTTGGTTTTTGTTTTTAAATTGTTGTCCTTTTTTTTGTTTATGGGAAAAGGCACAGTGTGTCTACCTATGCCTCCATCTTGACCGGAAGTCTCATTAGTTTTCATTAAAGACCAAATAAGTATGCAAAACATTGTGTGCAGTTTTCAAATATGTTAGGGAAGATAAACTTTCCTTAGACCTTTCTAGGTTCTTCGGCTGGAGTCAAATTAACACAAGACAGATTAACAGGAGAAAAACAAATTTAATGATATACTTATGGGAGCCCCATAAGTATACTATTTAAGGCCCAAAGACAAGTTAAGCAATTGGAGTTTATATGCCTTCCTGAGATAAGAGATGGAATAGGGGTCTGTGGTTTCAAAGGGAGGGAAGACAATTCAGAGAGAGACAGGAAGAGCAAATGTTTGGTAAACAATGTTTGCCAAGTCTGTAGAGACAATGAGACACAGAGAGGACTTTGAATAAACAGGCTGTACTGAGCTCTCCCCCAGGCTTAGGACTGACAGCCCATATTCTCTGTAGTTATTTCTGATAATAGTTTCCTTCCTGCCTCAGGCTCTCTATCTAAACCCTTTTAGGCCGTTAAAAGGGAGATAATAAGCTCTTCTTGGGCCTTTTGGCCTTGATTGTCTTTAGCTCAATATAGTCCACATGCAAAATGGCACATTCTGGACAGACTTGTTCTGGACCCCTGCTCAATTGGGGGAGGGTCAGGAAAGCTTAATTGGCAACAGTGATCAATAGCAACTGAGTATTTTATTTAATGTTCTGGAAGTCCTCAATTTATTTTAAAACTTTAACATATCTTCGAGATACTCTTTTTTCTTTTTTAAAAAAAGGACTTTGGCATAACCGGCATTCTTTGAATTATTATAGAACAAATAACTACTGGCAGGTAAATTATTCACAAGAAATTAAGTATTACCAGAGAATTCAAAAAGACCTTTGGTTTTCCTTTCTTTAAATTTGCAAAAGAAAAGCAACTAAGGAATTGGAAATGAAACTTGAATACTGATGTATTACTTATTCTCGTGCTATTTGGAAAAAAACTCATTATTTTTACTTCCCTGCATGTACTTTCTCACCACCATTAGAGCTCAAATTAAGGGAAAAATAATTTCTCACAGTGTATGTAGAAAAGTACTTGATTAACTCAAGGAAAAGAAATTGCTTAAAATGAAGTTAGTTTTGTCCTTCCGTGCATGTAATTATTTAAGTACTTAGTATCACTATTTTTGTCTGCATTTATTCCTTTTTTTAACTAGTTGTGAATGAGACATTTATCAAGGGTTCCCTCTTCCATTAACTTGCAAAGGGTCTCACCTATCCAAAACTCTTGAAGCTATTTTTCTCAATGCCTGTGTTTTGTCCTAGTCCCTCAGAGTTCTGTTAAGTGCCAGATGACTGCTAATGTGATAAACAGTGTATCAATGACTTCTGAAGTCATTATCCCCGAGGGAGTAACATATGGACAGAAGTGTTGACTCTGTGGTAAATTCATGGAAGAGAGAATTCTGAACAAATAGATCCTATTGGCTCTCTTCAAATCACACTATTTACCAGTCTTTTCCTGCTTGTTACTAGATTGGTTTGGTGAGTCAGAGCTTTGAGCATGAGCATCCTGTCTTGAGTAGACATCCTTCCCTGTACTCAGCACCTTGGCATTGGAATTTGTAGAGAATACTTCTGTGACTATACAAAAGTATCATGGACTTGCCTGAAATCTTAAATAGTTGCTATGATTCTTGCTCTTACCAAGAAATGTCTTCCCAAGAGTATGAAAGAGAATATTGGGCACAAAGTCCATGAATGCATGATTTTTTGTCAAATTGGTTTTGGGCCACTGAATTAATGTAGCAGCTAAATCCAGACACTTCCTCCAGAGCCATCAACAGTTCAAAAAGGGATGAATCTGTCCCTAAAGCAGAGCAACCAAATAGTTGCAAGAAAAAATTCTTACCCAAGAGAATGATATAGAATATGTCAATTTTTTTGATGATCTTTTATAGGGTGATCAAGAGGCTTTCATTTACTGAATACATTTGCTCACTCAGTTTTGGAGAGTCGCCCTTCATTTATTCTTTCCCTTTGGAAGTACTTTTGAGTGCAAATTACAGCTATCAGAAGCCTTGAACTGAGAGGCTATTATTCTCCTCGCTCAGATTAAATTAATTTTGAACAGTTTAATGCAGCATGTCCGAGCGGCAAGTCCAAATGGTGTCAAATCTATTTCTCTGCTTTTTTAAGCTGCACCTTCAAGGGCAATATGATTCATGGTGAATGTGTTCTTCTAATGTCTTGCTAAGCGTTATTATTTTCTTTCATTTGCAAGTCATGAGGCTACAAATGTTAACCATTCTCCTCCTAACATTGTATAAAGAATGCATGATTTAAGCCAGGCTGATTTTCCAAAAGGGAGCTTATTACATTTACTTGCTTTGCAAATGAAATAAAGAAAAAATACTCTGGATCAAAGCAAGAAGTTTAAAAAGCTAATGAAACATTAGAAAGAGAACTGCTTTGAGAAGCACTGCAACATCATCACTGTTGTGTTAAAAAGGAATTATCTTGATCTGGGCCTATGTAATAAAATAAAGGGGATTTAATGATTGGCTATATAATTCTGTTTGTGTTTTTGCAGAGTTGCAAGAGAAAAAAAAAAACAAAAAAAAAGGATATAAATTTACTTATCTTCTCTCCTCCAGTTCAGGCAATCTACTGTCTCTCCAGTATTCACTCTATCTAAAGTGTCATTGAAATGTGTAATGAAGTTTTCTCTGGGTTATTGTAGAGCAAACAGTCAAAGGAATGCCAATCGATTAATGACAGCATAGAAGATGTGCTTCAAGCAGCTAGATGTTTCAGAAACCTATCAACCTGTGTCTATGTAAAGTACTTAAACTGCACAGTCCAGAACAGTGTTTTCTACAGCTCTATTCACTAGTCCCATGGATTAAGCAAATTAATGTTTTTAAAGCTTTTGAACAAAGTTTCATGAAAATACTATATTGTAATATTCCTATGATAAGCACATTGCTCTTGTCATACTCCTTTTTTTACAGATGAAATACATGTACATAAATTTATTAACTAAACAGAAGTGAACAATTGATACATACCAAAAGATAAATATATATATATATATATATATAAATAAAGTGTGTGTGTGTGTGTGTGTACTTACAACATTGCTAAGAGCATTTGAGCCCTTTATCTTTAGTCTATATCAAAACACAAGAATCTGTAACTCATGAAAACTTACCTGAGATTCAGGCACCACATTTGGAGAAAGATACTATAATAAATGAGTAACATGCCCACAAGTGATGGGGCAAGGGATGGGGGAGAATGAGAACTAGAGGGGCTGTCATATTAGTACATACTAAGAGAGTTAAATTTTAATTTTTAAATGCAGAGGCTGAAATCCAAGTTTGTAAGCTAATGAGGGGACAAAGCGAGTATACGAGTACACAAGAAAAGCTATATGATCATTTCAATAAATGCTGTCAAAAGATTTGACAAAATACACTTCTGTCATACATTCTTAGAAAATTAGGAATAGAAGGAAGTTTCTTTATCCTGATAAAGGGCACCTATGAAAACTTTACAGTTAATATATCTAATTGTAATATAATCCATCGCAATTGGGTGTAATGTACATGTTTGATGGATGCTTTCGCTCTAGTATCAGGATGAAGACATGGATATCTACTTTTATCACTTCTCAAAATTTCACATGGATGAATCTTAAAATAAGTATGCTGAGTGAAAAAAGCCAGACAGAAAAGGGTACATGCTGTATGAGTTCCTTTGTATAAAATTCCAGAAAATGCAAAGTAATCTACAGTGACAGAAAGTAGATCAGTGCATTGTGGAGAACAAGAGGAAGGAATTACCAAGAGGCACAAAGAAACTTTTGTAGGTGTTGAATATTTATATGGATATATTTCTTGATTATTGTGATGGTTTCATGGGTATATACACATACAAGGGGGGACCCCCAAAAGAAATTTATTTATTAAAAATTGAGCATTTATTCTTACATGTTTAAACTTCAGTCACCTTCAAAGTAATCTCCATTTGATGCAATACACCTTTTGGGATGTTTTTCCCATTACTCAAAACAATTTTTCAACTCATCAATTTTGATGCCTTTTCGTATTTCTGTCATCTTATTTCACCTCTTCCACATAGGCAAAACATTTCCCTTTGAGGACATTTTTCATTCAGGGAAACAAACAAACAAAAAAGGTGGCTCAGAGTGAGATCGGGTGAATAGAGAGGGTGGAGTGCAGGGGTCATGCTGTTTTTGGTCAAAAACTGTTAACACTCAGTGCATTGCAGGCGGATGCATTTGTAAATCACCCATCATGAAATGGGCAAATTGCACTGAAAGAGTCCTAAAAAATTCACTGAAGCTGAACGCAGCCTCTCACAACACCACCAGTGGGTACACTGATACAGACAGGTTCCTAGAGCACTCACCTAGTGATAAAACCTGCACTACAAGGAGCCCGCCCTCCAGAAGATAATTCTGGGTTTTTTGTATCCTCCCTCATATACATATGTCAAAACTTCTTAAATTGTATACTCTAAATATGTTCAATTTCTTTTATGCCAGAAGGTTCAGGAACATGTTACCTCTTTCCCAATTAGCAAAAGAGTCTGTTTCCCAGATAACTCAAACACATCTCATTAGTTAAACTTATTTGCCCTGATAAGCATGACATTAGTCACACCCAGAGCCTTCAACCATTTACACTATCTTTGAATAGGATATATAACTTATACCAATCACAGCCTAGCCCTAGAGCATGAAATGGGGTTGATCCAACCCAATTACATGGTATCCAGGAGCTAGATCAGACTGAGGTATAAAGGACATGAAAATAAGAATAGATTTTATTCTAAATGTGACTAAAAGTCATTGAAGATTTTGAGCAAAGCTGTGATATGATCAGTTTTTACTCCAAAGAAAAGAT
Source organism: Tonatia bakeri (assembly GCA_004024845.1). Taxonomy (NCBI): domain Eukaryota; kingdom Metazoa; phylum Chordata; class Mammalia; order Chiroptera; family Phyllostomidae; genus Tonatia; species Tonatia bakeri. The sequence continues at coordinate 42,159 of PVIA01007419.1, read as the reverse complement.
TACACTGACTGCAGGAAGAGAGAGGAAGCAGAAAGATTAGTTATGACACATTTCTATATATCCAAGAAAGAGAGACTGTGGTGACTTAGACATAGATGAGAGGAGTGAGGGTGAGAATGAATTGGATTTGTGGAATATTTTAGAGTAAAAGCTGATGCAACTTCTTGATCAATGTGTGTGTAAAGGAAAGAAAGAAATCAAGGATAACTACCAGTTTTCGGCCTGAGCAACTAGGAATATCAAGGCAGAAATGAGTTGGGAGCAATCAAGAGTGATGTTCCAGGTAAGTGTGAAATGTCTATTAGATATCCAATGAGAGTTACTGAATAGGCAATTAAAATGATCCTGGAACTCATGGCAGAAATCAGGAAATAATAGAGTATATCTCTAGAAGAGGAATTCCTGGGGAATTGAAGGAAATAATAGAGAACAAAATCTGACCCTCATGAAGTTTATATTCTACTGACAATGAGCAACACTTGTGTCATTTAGCTTACCATAGGCCAGGTACTGTTCTAAGTGCTTTGCATATAATAACATTTAATATTCACAAAAATCCTAAGGGGTAGGTGTTACCATTATATTCATTTTTGAAATGAGGAAACTAGGGAACAGAAAAGTTAAGAGGTTTGCCAAAGGTCACACTGCTAGTGCAAGATACAGTGGAGCTTCAACTGAGTTTGATCCAAGGGTCTGTGTTCTTATCTACCACATTATACTGTCACATTCTAAAGAACAGTAATTGCCCTGGGCACATGGCTCAGTTGGTTAGAGCATTGTTCCATGCACCCAAAGGCTGAAGGTTTGATCCTCAGTCAGGGCACACACCTAGGTTACAGGTTCAATCCCCAATCAGGGTGCATACAGGAGGCAACTGACCAATGTTTCTCTCCTCTCTCTCTGTCTCTCTCTCTCTCCCTTTCCTCTGTTTCTAAAATCAATAAATAGATCCTCAGGTGAGTATTTAAAAAAAGAACAATAATTCATATATAGACAAAGATGCAGGAATATAAACTTAGAGATACAGTTTTATGTGACAGAGGCATACAGCATATGTCCAAAAAGGGAGGAGGAATAAATAAGCTCATAAGTAATTATGCAGCAGGTGCATTCTAATTAGCATATTTGTTCAGTTCCCATGACAACCCTAAATGCTAGATTATATTAATCTCATTTCCACATAGAAGACATACAATTTGAAGGGGTTGGGCAGAGATATGTTTACAGCGTGCAATAGAAAGGCTTAAACCCTACAGTTATAATTTAACTATAAGGTAAATACAGATTATGCAGAATAAGTAAATATGGTACAAAATGATGACAAAAAGGCATAAAATTAACTTTAACTCATAAGTGCACCTCACTTGATACACAAATAGGGGGCTACTAAAGGGATATTTTTCACACCACATCTCAGTGTTTCTTTGTATTTTCATAACACTAGCATTAACATTTTGTTCAAAACAAAATCAGAAATATATGAGTTAACATTTAAAAGGTAAATAAAAGAAGGACATGCAGCATGACTGACTTTATTTCAACTCCTTCAGTCATTGGAATTACTATGGTTATTTGGCAAAAAAAAAAAAAGTCTATCTTTGGTGGATATTTTATCATTTACCTTTGCCTACATTATTCATCATGAGTTACCTAGGGTTATCTCTGGTTATGCTTACATTATTTTAATACAAAGGGGGAAATACTCCTGATCATTTAGCTTTCCTCCATGGTCTGACTATACCTTTTCACAGCATTTGATTTGAAATATACTTAGAAATACAGCATAATCAGATCCCACAAATAATTCACACTTTGGTTATCTTGTTTAATATTCTATAAATAATGTTGAATTTATCCAGACAAATCCAGAGTATTTTATGAATCAAATATGGTTTTACTATCAATGTGATAAGATGCATTAGTGGTCTTCAGTCAATCTATGTCATTATGAGACCCCCAACAATCACCCAGCTGTTGAAATTAACAGAAGTCTTGTGATTTTATAAGTATCTAGCATCCAAGTAACTTTAGGACCATTCTGTTATAATATTTGTTTGACCACTTCTTCTGTAATTAAAAAAAAACAGTGAGAATATCAGTGCATATGTTTAAAAAGTTATACTTTCTATAACTTGCCACTAAATATTTTTGTTTTTATTTTTAAATAAATTTCATTGACATATATTTTATAGACAATAAAGTGTTCATAATTAGGTTTCTATAATTGGATTAACTTTGACAAATAAATACATCTGTGTTGCTACTGCCAAAATCAAAATACAGAATATTTCCTCTATCCCCAAAAGGTTCCCTTGTGCTCCTTCCCAGTCAATCCTTGGAGTCAAACCACCCAGAAATATTGACCACCCATTCCGCCTTTCTAAGGACAGTTCTGGGTTTTACACGGAAATTCCTGTGTCCTGGGAAGCCTCTCAGTACCAGATGAAGGAGCATGGGGAGCCATGATCTTCTTTTTATCTTTATAGATTGGTGCTGCCTGTTTTAGAATTTCATACAAATGGAATTGTGCAATATGTGTTCTTTAATATATCAGCATAATAGTTTAAGATTCATCCATGTGGTTACATATAATAACATTTCATTTTCTTTAATATTGAATTGTATTATATTGCATTTACCTTTGATGGACATTTGGTGGTTCTCATTTTTAAACGCTATAAATAATACTGTTATGACTATTCATATATAGGTCTTTTTGTAGACATATGTTTTCATTGCTCCTGTGTAAATACACAACAGCAGTGATGCTGGGTTGTAAGATAAGTATCTGTCTAAGTTTACAAGAATCTGGAAAACTACTTTCCAAAGCAGGTATACCATTTTACATTTCTACAAACAATGTGTTTTAGTTTCTCTACATCCTTGTTATAAATTTATATTTAATTTTAGCTATTCTAGGGGTTATGCAGCCAAATGTCATGATTTTCGTTTACATTTCTCTGATAACTAATGATGCTGAGAATTTTTCCTGTGCTTATTTGTCATCCAAATGTCATCTTGTGAGTGCCTAATAAGCATCACAAACAGTACATATATATCCGAATATCTGATATCCCCCTGCAAACCTTTAAGTCATCTTTGACTTGTTCTCACACCCCACAAGAATACCAACAACTAATTAAGTGTGCCCTGGATTTTAGTATATTTATACACCAACTCTTCTCACCACTTCATATCTATCCCTGTTCAAGCTACCATCATCTCTTATGTGGAATAATGAAATTGCTTCTTAACTGATCTCTCTGCTTCCACTCTTCCTCAGCCATTGGATTATTCTTCACATAGAAGCCAGGGTGGTGCTTTTAAAATATATGTCAGTTCTGGCCAGCGTGGCTCAGTTGGTTGGGCATCATCCCACAAAGTGAAAGGTCACCAGTTCAATTCCTGGTACATGCCTGGATTGCAGGTTCAGTTCTCAGTTGGGGTACATACAGGAGGCAACCAATCGATGTTTCTCTCTCACATCAATGTTTCTCTCCCTCTCTTTCTCCCTCCCTTCCCCCCCTTTAAAATAAATAAATAAACAAAATCTTTTTAAAAATAGAATAAAATACATGTCAGATCATGTGCTCAACACCTAATGAAACCTGATTTGCCCCAGGACTATAAAATAATATACATAAGATTCTACATGATCTTGCCCTTCTGCCACCATTCTGACCTCATTTCCTACCACCCATCCTTGTTTTACTTCATTACAGTCACAATGACTTCCTCGTTGTTCCTTGAGCATGCCATGTATGTACCTGCTTTAGACATCTGTACTGGTTTTTCCTCTGCCTGATTTTTTCCCCAAGACATTCACGTGGCTTGTTTTTTCAGTTCAGATGTCAGCTAAAAATGCTTTCTTAACATGGAGGTTATTTTTGATCACTCTATATAAGATCAGTCCACAGTCACTCTCTATTCCCCTTTCCCTATTCTATTTTTCTTCATACTAGTTATCTCCACTTGGCTGTTATATATTGATTTTTTAATCCATGGTATGCCTTTTCCATAAAATATACACTTCAAAACAGTCTGTTTTTCTCATACTGGTATCCCTAGTGCCTAAACTATGCTTGGTATGACGACAGAACTCAACAAACCTTATTGAATGAATAAATGTGAAGGATTTCTCCACGCCCACCAAGTCCACATGCCGGACCACAGGTTAAGTTTTTCATAGGGATGAATCTTGCCTCATTATTTTCATAGTACCTTGTATGACATATATATTAAACACTTGTTGATTGGTTTCTCAATATTTGAAATACTGTCCAATTATCTTAGTTAGGTTTAAAATTAGCTAGGAAATGTTGGTGTCTAGCATTAATTTGAATTGATAATATAGAAATAACTAGTGCACTTGATAAGGTGAAAAATAGATGAAATTTGTCTTTCAGGTTCAACAAATACTTACTGCATTTTTGTACATAGCATAAATAATTTAAGATGTTTTATACAGCATTTTCTATTGAACAAATTGATTTTCAGAGACACAATAAGTAATTCTCCTAAAGTCATAGATATAGGACATTACAGAACTAGGTTTCTTATGCCTTAGCTCATGGTTCCAAATCTTGTGCTTGCACTTCTCTTTTTGAATCTTTCTCCTCCATCCAAATACTTCCATTTGTTGCCTCTATCATTCCCACCTTTCATTCTCTAATCCATGCCACATCCCAAGAAGTGTTCCATTAGTCACACTTTAGCTGATCTCTTCACCTTCATCAAAACTTATCCCTTCATTGGCTTATTGTTACATTAACACAAGTCAAGGGTAAATGACCGCTAATTAGTACAGTAACCCCACAGAACCGAATTGACATCCTGTTGACAGAAGTCTTTGGCTACGAAATGAAATGATAAACTACTCTGAGAATCTTAAATACTAGGGCCAGACCGGAGAGGGAGCATTATGTGTTTAGGCATTTCTGAAGGCTGCTTGCACACATTCTCCTAGGCAGCTGCTAACTGTGTCTACTCAAAAATAAACTATAGGCACATTTACACATAGATGTTGATAGATCAGTCTTACCACAGAGATTGTGAAATGATGAGAAATTCTTTTCTGTTAGCCTTACTTAGGATTCCATGGACAGTTATGTGTTCTGTTGTAAACTAGGGGACAGTGAAAATAAATATAACAAATGAGAATTAGTATAAAGAATATTATTTTTCTTCATTTTAACCTCTAAATGGTATGAAGTAAGTTACATATATAAATTTTGTATAATTTTTACTCATTCATACCATCTGGACTTGTAATAACCATTTATCAAATAGATTCTATCTCTAATGCACTGTGCTAGGCACTGTGAGAGTTAAAAAAATTGAATATTATACAATTTTAGCTCTCAGAGAGTCATGTAATCTGCTGGAGAATACAGAAATGTCCATGAGAATTGGCAGGAAAGTTAACTTATTGTGCACTTATCCAGCATCCGGTTTAATCCACTCATTCAATACATTCTAAGTGCCTACTATGTGCAATGTACTATGCTTGGAACTGGGAATTAAATGATGCACATAACCCACCACAATCTCTGAGTCATGGCATACAGAGGACAGTAGGAAATACATGGACATGAAGATAATAATTAGTAAAAAATTTGGAAATTTTTCAACAGTGAACAAGCACTATGAAAATTAAGTAATAAGAGGATTTTACCTGGACAGGAAGATCAAGGAAGGTTTCAATGATGGAAGAATAATTGAGTTACAATCTAAAGAGTGAATAGGAGTTAACCAAGCAAAAAAGGGGGAAAATAATGTCCCAGGCCCTCTGAAAAGAAGGAACGAGATAGACACTGGAAGAGACCAGTGTGGCAAAAGCAGAGAAAGCATGTACATAACTGATCTAGAAGGGTGGATGAAGCCAGACTGTGATGCAAAGATTTGTGAGATGATATAAAGTTTCCAAATTTGAATAGCATCTCCCTGATGGAGTCAAATCTCTTTAAAAAATTCTATCCTCTGGATATGCCTGAGGTTAAGGCCTTTTATTTATATATTAATTATATTTATATGTCATTCCTGTACATTATAGCTAACTTGATTAATCATGTAAATTACTATTTAACAAAAATATGCAACAGATGAGAAAATTTAGCACTTGGTCTTTCATATATTTCTCTAAGCTGTATACTATAAAAGAAAAATGTGTATTCCAAAGTTTTAGAGATTGTGACATAAATTTAAATTGGCAATTAAATATTTAAGTCATTATGAAAATAAATTATATATGTGTGTGTACATATATGATAAAAAAAATTTTTATCCTCACCCAAGGACATTGTGCTTATTGAGTTTAGAAAAAGAGGAAGGGAGGGAGAGTGGGAGGAAAAGAAACATTGATGTGAGAGGAAAACAAGAGGCGATGTCACTCATCATTCGCACTCTGACCTGAAACCAAACTGTAACCTAAGCATGTGCCTAGACCAGGAGTTGAACCCATGACCTTCTGGTTTACAGGCCATTGTTCCAACCAATTGAGCCACCCAGCCAGGGCAAATTCCATATTTTTTAGTGTATTGAGATCGTTTGATTTTCTGAGAAATAGTCTGAGGTAATTGTGATCAAATACCAGTTATGTTAAATGTTCTCTAGACATCAAACTGCTCTGACTTTTAAAGAGATAAAAGAGAACAAATTCTTTCCTAAGACAATACTTTTGCTACCCTCCTCCATTTGGAGTGAAAATTTGTACTGTATTTAAGTTTAACCAAGTGTGTTTTTAGCAATCAGATACTGCAAAAAATACATGTTGTTCTAAATGCTATCTATGTCACTAAGAAGTGCTTTTATAGCTTTGCAAATCAGAAGTTCAAGGTAAATTAAACCCATGGTACATACTTAAAGGCCTGCTTCAACCCAGACATAGCTGTATATTTTTTCCATTATATTCATGGCAGATACAATATCATAGGCATTTAGCAGAAGAGATAGACTGCAGAGGTCATGCTCTACTCATTATGCACATCTGTAACTTCAACAATGCACAGTTTTTGTTAACATACAGGGAACTGTGAAGGTGAAATATCCCCACCAGAAATTATAGCCTCAAGAGATAAAATTGTGCTTCCTGGTTCTTAGGCTAAATAGAGAGCAAGAGAGCAAGAGTAGATACAAAGGCCTCTTCCCATTTCAATGATATGATGCTTTTATTCAACATGTACTTGATGAAGGCCCAATAGTATCCACTTTCCAAATTTCATAAAACATTAAAAACATTTAAAAATCAAATTTTACTAATACAAGAAACATTTCAGCATGATATTTTTAAAGGAATTCTTGAATAAAGGCTAGCATGTTGCTCAGGATTTTTTTCCTTTTATGTATACACTTGCTCAAGGAGCTTGAGAGATTTTGGAAACTTTAAAAATCAAAGAAGTTAATTTCATCAACTCCACATTTTTAGTCTAACAAGTACATCCCCATTCAACGTTTTTGAAAGGGTTCTACAGTAATCCACACTTGAAAGCTAATCTGATTGTGTAGCTTAGCTCACAGTAGCTATAATACTTCGCTTTTTCAGTGCAGTGGTCAAATTCAGTGCCATTGCTTCCCATGACTAAAATGGAGACTGTTAATGAACATGGGCTATATTACTGATTGAATATATGTTATTGTTATGGTTATCCTTATTACATATGACATTTTGAATTTTCTTTTAAGCAACTTTTCACATCCTGTGACTTCTAAAATGTTAGTTCATTAATATCATTGCAATTTGAAAATATCTCTGTCTTGATCAGTTTTAGCTGCTGTAACAAAGCACAATAGACTGGATGGCTTACAAAAACCATCAATTTATTTCCCACAGTTCTGGAGGCTGAAAGTCTGTGATCATGGTGACAGCTTGGCAATGTTCTGGTGGGGCCCTCTTCCAAGATGCAGACTGCTGAATTCTCCTTGTGTCTTCACAGGAGAACACTCGAGACCTTCATTTATAAGGGCACAAATTGCATTCATGAGGGCTCTATTCTCCTGACCTAATTATTTCCCAATTACTAGGGTTTCAACATATGAATTTTGAAGGGACACAAGCATTCAGTCCATAGCAATCTCCAAAACAACAAGTTTTATTTAATTTACAATGATTTATCTAAATTAGAATATGTTTTCTGAAATCAGAAGTAATGCATATCCCCTATAAAGATTTATTAAATGTATTAAATAGATGTACTAAAATTCTAAGAAGCTAAACTTCATTGTAGATCAAGTATACTTTAGTTATAGTATTTATTTTAATACTGAAATCTGAATTTGAGATTTTTGGTGTATTTGAGTTCCATAGAGAAACAACATGCTGTAGTTCATTATTCAGTATTCTTGTATCATAAGTGAATCTAAACTTCTGGAAAGCTTCAATTCATGTAATGTCAGTTGACATCATTCAAATTCATATAAACTTAGTGTGGATTAAGAAAAATGAAACATATTCAGGAGAAGCTTAAATATAAACATACACTGTCTGAAGAGAACTACACAGTAGTAATGCTAAAATATATATAATAGGAGTAGAAAATTATATATGAGCTTATCATGTGATAAAATGAACAGAAAGGCAAGTACTCTCCTTACAATGCAAGGATTCTCTGTTCAACAGAAAGTAGAACAGTTTCGCCAAGCAGTGAATGAGGTACTGTAAGTACTCTACAATGTGAAGGAAAAAACTCTAATAGTTTTTATCTGCAAAAAAAATACATTTGGACAATTAAATCAGCTATCAGTCTCACCAGTAGAGAAACAAGTTGGTGACAACAAACAGTAGATTTCTGAAGTGGTAAAAAATTTCAATGCATTATTTTTGGAGATTTGCTGTCATACAATCCTCCAAAATATAGCATTTATCTGAATCTGGATACATGTTGGAACTCCTAAGAATATTTAGTTACCAGAATTATCAACAAGAAAAAGTCCTTTGCCTTTCATTGTTTTCCTGTAGACAAAATATCTGCAGAAGTAAAGGTGTTGAGAAAAAAAAGAGTCTCATAATTGCCCTCTATTACATTCATCTGAAAAAGCTGGATTATATTTTATAGACTTCTTACTTCCTTTAATAATTCTGTCAGGAATATCTTATGTATGAACTTGCCTAAATCTTAACAAAATTATTTATATCATTATTGTTAGCATGATATAGGTTGTGAAAGAATTCATGAAGAGAAGAAAAGTGCAGAGAGCAAAATTTGTATTTACTTTCCAAGAGGGAAAGGGACTGGTGTGAAGAGATACACCAGCCTTGAAATGTAGGGGCTTTAAATTTTTACTGGATGATAAAGAGGAGAGGGACGGAACTGGGTGGTCATGGCAATTAGTTGTAAATCAGGAAATTCGAGGGTGATTGTGCAGGCTTCATTTTGTTTTGCTGTTATCATTGGGTGTGGGCTCAGATGCTCCAGTCTGGTATGTCTTGTTGTATAAGTTTGTTTTTTCCACTTAAGATATTTTTAATTGTATTTTTCCATCACCATTGAGTCCCCTTATAAACCCCTCACCCCAGCAATCATCACACTGCAGTCCATGTCCATGAGTTCTTTCTCTCTTTTGTTCAATCCCTCCACCTCCTCACCTACCCCCCACTAGCTGTCATCCTGCTCTCCATCTATAGTCTGTCTCCACTTTCCTTGTTATTCAGTTTGTTTATTATATTCCACATATGAGTGAAATCATATGGTATTTGTCTTTCTTCGACTGGCTAACTTCACCTAGCATAATGTTCTCCAGGTCCATCCATACTATCACAAGAGGTAATGTTTCTTTCTTTTTTACAGCTGAGCAGTATTCCATTGTGTGAATGTCCTATAGTTGTTTTATACATTCATCTACTGAAGAACACTGGGCTGCTTCCATATCTGGTCCATTGTAAATAGCACTACAATGAACATGAGGGTCCTTATGTTCTTTCGAATTAGTATTTGGGGTTCCTTCAGACATATTCCTAGAAGTGAGATCGCTGGGTGAAAAGGCAGATCCACTTTTAATTTTTTGAGGTATCGCTATTTGCATTCCACAGTGGCTGCACCTCTCTGCATTCCCACCAACAGTGCACTAGGGTTCCCCTTTCTCCACATCCTCTCCAACACTTGTTGTTTGTTGATTTATTGATGATAGCCATTCTGACAGGTGTGTGATGATATATCATTGTGGTTTTCACTTCCATTTCTCTGAGGTTTAGTGATGTTCAGCATCTTTTCATCTATCTATTGGCCATCTCTATGTCCTCATTCAAGAAGTATCTATTCAGGTCCTTTGGCCATTTTTCATTTTAATTGTTTGGGTTTTTTTGCTGTTGAGTTTCGTAAGTTCTTGGTCCATTTTGAATATGAAACCCTTATCAGATGTATCAGTGAATATGAGAGGACCTAGCATCTGAACACAGAAATGTGTGGTATAATTTTATGACATAAACTCAGTTTCCTTTTGGATGAGATTTTCTATCTTGAACCTTTCTTTCTTTCTTTTTTTTCCTTTTTTCTTTCCTCACCTTTGGGATGGTTGACATTTTGCATGGGATAATTCTCTACTTCCTGCAGATATCCTGTGTATCTTAGGCTGTTTAGCAGCATCCTTGGCCTCTGCCCAGTAGATTCCAGTAGCACCTCTTTCCCTCAATCATGGCAACTATAAATTCCTTCCAGAAATTGATGAAACAAATATCTTCTCAGAGGCAAAAACACCTTCTGCTAAAAATCACAGTTTTATGACAATACCACAAAAGAAAAAGAACAGATAAGCATTCTTTAAGTACAGCTTTATTCAACACAGAAAGAAGGCAGAATCATGGACATCGCTTTTCTGACCAACTTAAGGATTATAGAGTTGCCTATTGAATGAAGTGTTTTGAATACATAATTACAAGCAAAATATATTTCCATCAATTTTTCATTCTAATTCAATGTATGTTATTAAATAAAATTTATATAGATGACAATGCCTTGCAAAATACAAGGAAATAATTGTATATTTGGTGTTTTTAAAATGATTCCTGTTATAAATAATATACTGAGTTGTGGCTTTACATTGCAGCGATTTCCCTACCTTGTGCTCCTGTAAGTTGGACTCTGTGCTTGGCCTAAGAAGCTACTTTCTCACTAGATTAAATATTGTGAAATGAAGATAAAATATATAAATATAATATGCCCCAAAGCAAAAAAATAATAATTTTAAACACAGATTGGTTTTAGGAGTCTTAATGCCAAAGATTTAAAAAAGCTTGTGCCGGAGGGACTTTGTTTGCAACTGAGAGAAAATATTTCCTGTTTTACCCTCACAGAATGATGAGTTTCATTCCCAAAGCAGACATTTGAAGGGTCACTTGAAATAAAGTAAAAAGCATTAAATATCCAATTCTTTCAGTCCCAACAGTATTATTAACTCAATCTGTGCTGTCCCCCAAAATAGAAAGAGGGAATGGTAGGTAGAAAGGTCGGTAAAATGCTTTATGGTGTGATTTTTTACCAAAGAGAAATTAATCACAAACGGATAATTTTGCACTTTTTATTCAGTGACAACCTTATATGAACTCAATGGGAGTTGCATCTAAATAAGGACAAGCCTAATTCCCGTTCCATATGGTGAACTGATACCAAGGAAGTCTTCCACCTCTAGCCAAGAAAACCTGATTATCGTAAAATGATGCATTTCTTTGCAAGCCTTCCTTTGTCAATAAATAAACTACAGTATATGGAGGGGTCAGGTTACCTATTAAATAATGAATCTACTTAGTCACTGTTTTCAAAGAACTATTAGTCCATAAAAGGTAGTTAGGACAGAGATACAGAGAACTACTAGCAACATGTAATTATACTCTTCCCTTGCCCCTGAACATAACATGTTAAATGAATTGAAAATGAGAGATGTTACATGAGTTAGAAAATAAACTCAATTGTTCTAGGAAGACTTATACCCATACAAAAAAAAGTTGCAAATGACCTCAAATTCTTAAAATTTTATTGAGGAATTCTTCATGAAATCTCAAAAAGTCTATTTGATTATTCAAAATGCATGGTTTGGGCTAACAGACAAGTTACAAGAGCATATTTGCAGCCACCATACATCTCAGAATTTCTGCAAGAGTCCAGTATCACCATAAATTTATTCAAATTTGTCCCAATTTTTGTTAAAGAAACCTTGCTCAAAATAAGCACTTTATTCTTGAACACAAATCCCAAGGCATACCTGTAGTTGTGACTTTGTCATTTGTTCAAATGATTCTCTGTGTAAGTGTTCCTCTGTAACTTAATTTGTAGTTGGACTTATACAGATAAGTCTGGCGGAAGCTTTTCTTTATAAATGTCTGACATCCCCACTGTGGCCATATGGCTAACTGGGGAGACTCACTTCCAAATTACAAGATATGAAAGGAAAGAGTTCATGGCTAAACTCAAAGGTCCTAAGTATGCCTTGTAAGAAGTTCCTCTGAAGGCTGTGCTTTGCTGTCCTTAGTAAAAGAGTAACACCCTTCAGAGTTTGGATGATCCTAGTATGCTTAAGCCATCTTATCCCTAGTCTAATCAAACATTTACTATTTTGTACTACACCATTCCAAAACTCCTGTCTAGTGATAATGATATTTAGCTCTAAAATTGTTATGCATGCACAGTATTGGCAAAAACTGGATATGTTGTTATGATATATACTCATTTATTTTACATGGATGTATCATAAAAAATTACTCTAAATAAAAGTTTTGGTCAACTCAAACAAAAAAGGTAACCTTGTATATGTACCTCAAAGGAATTCTCTATAGGGAGAACACTATTGTATAAAGGAATGACAAGGGACACAAGCAATGTAAAATTTTTAAGTGATAAAGTCTAATTCTTACCACAAAAAGTACTTTTAAAAAGCCTATAGAAAATGCATTGTGAATAAAATGTTTTTAAAATTGATATATACACCTCATACAATTTTCAGAGAACATAATCATAGAAGTTTACATTTAAAGTGACATAAGAAAGAGATTAAATGCACCACAATTACGTTACTCAGTTTACTGTGACCCTACAAATGTTTACTTTTTTACTTAAACATAAAGTTAATATTTAAACATATAACAAAGTGTACACTGTCCAATAGGAAGTCACTAGTCACATGTCTTTTATATTTACAGTTATATTATTCAACAATGAATAAAATTTAAAATTTAGCTTCTTCAACAGCACACTAGGGTCCTCTTTTCTCCACAACCTCTCCAACACTTGTTGTTTGTTGATTCATTTATGATGGCCATTCTCACCAGTGTGAAGTAGTATCTCATTGTGGTTTTCATTTGCATCTCTCTAATAGCTAGTGAAGCTGAACATCCTTTCATATGTCTCTGGGCCCTCTGTATGGCCTCCTTGGAGAAGTGTCTGTTCAGGTCCTATGCCCATTTTTTAATGGGATTGTTTGTCTTCTTGGAGTGGAGTCATGTGAGTTCTTTATATGTTTTGGTGATGAAACCCTTATCTGAGGTATCATTTGCAAATATGTTTTCCCATAAAGTTGGTTCCCTTTTCATTTTGTTGATTTTTTTTAGCCATGCAGAAGCTTTTAATTTTTATGAATTCTCATTTTTGTTTATTCTTTCTTTCCTTTATGTCCCTTGCTTTAGGAGACATATTGGTGAAAATATTGCTACGTGGAATATCTGAGATTTTCCTGCCTATGTTCTCCTCTAGGACTTTCACTGTGTTGCAACTTATATTTAATTCTTTTACCCATCTTGAATTTCTTTTGGTGTATGGGGTAAGTAGGTGATTGAGTTTCATTTTTATGCATGTATCTGTCCATGCCTCCCAACACCATTTGTTGAAGAGGCTATTTTTATTCCATTTTATGCTCCTGCCCCCTTTCTTGAATATTAATTGACCATAGAGACTTGTATTTATTTCTGGGTTCTCTAATCTGTTCCATTGGTCTATGTGTCTGTTCTTATGGCAGTACCAGACTGTTTTGAATACAGTGGCCTTGTAATATAGTTCGATATCAGGTGTTTTGATCCTTCTTTCTTTGTTCTTCTTTCTCAAAATTGCTGAGGCTATTTGGGGTCATTTATGGTTCCATATAAATTTTTGAAATATTTGTTCTGTATCTGTGAAATATGTCACTGGTATTTTAATAGAGATTGCATTGAATCTATAAATTGCTTTGGGTAGAATGGACATTTCGATGATGTTAATTCTTCTAACGATGAACATGGTATATACTTCCATTTATTTGTGTCTTTCTTAATTTCTTTCTTCAGTGTTGTGTAGTTTTCTGAGTACAGGTCTTTTACCTCCTTGGCTAGGTTTACTCCTAGGCACTTTATTTTTCTTTTTGCTGTAGCAAATGAGATTTTTTCCTATTTCTGTTTCTGATATTTTATTTTTGGTGTACAAAAATGCCTTCGATTTCTGAATATTAACTTTGTATCCTGTTGTTTTGCCAAATTCACTTATTGCTAAACAAGAGAAAGAAAGAAGGAGCTCCTACCCTTCATGACAGCATAGATGGATCTGGAGAGCATTATGCTAAGCGAAATAAGCCAGTGGTGAAAGACAAATACCATATGATCTCACCTATAAGTGGAACCTAATCAACAAAGCAAGCAAGCAAGCAAAATAGAACCAGAGACATGGAAATAAAGAACAAACTGACAGTGACCAGAGGGGAAGGATAAGGGTGGTAACAAGGGAAAGAAGGGAAATGGTCATCAAGGAACATGTATAAAGGACCATGGACAAAGACAAAGGGGAAAATGATTGAGGGTGGGAGTTGGGGTGAGTGGGGTGGGGGAGAGTGGGGGTGAATGGAGATAACTGTACTTGAACAACAGAGAAAGAGCAAAATAAAATAAAATAAAATTTAGTTCCTCCACCCAGCACTCAATAGCCACATACCCATCATTACAGAGAATGTTAGTGTCAATTCTGTTATATATAATATAGATAATAACATAAAAAATATATGTATCTTGCAAATATTTTAGGATTTCAAGAGTATTTATATTTTCCCATTTGTAGAAAATTTGACTTTCAGAGAATAAAGGCACTGCTAAACTCTGACCACTGTTATCTGATTATACAACACTTCTATCAATCATTCTAATTAAAGTCAGGAAATATTAAATTCAAACTTTTCTACTTCATGCAATTTTGAAAATACCTTTCCTAATTTCATTGACCAGCTATTCACCAAACTAAGGACAAGGCTAATGAGTGCAAAGTGATGATTATTATATATAATTTTACTGATTGTTCCCACTATTATCATTATTTTCTACTTAGTTTTAAGTCCACTTAAAAATGGAGTAAAGCTCTTGGCCCTAGTGCCATCTTCTTAGAAACCTCTGTGCCATTAGAGCCAAGTGGAGGAAGAATCGAATGTGCAGGCTGAAGCGTAAAAGAAGAAAGATGAGGCAGATGTCCAAGCAAACTGCTAGCTTGTGTACCCATGCAAGCCACGGGAGTAGAAATAAGGGAAACCAGAGGCCAGGGACACTGATACAAACTGTCTGACTGCATGCCTGCTATCGAGAACTTGTCAGTGGATGTAACATACATTGCCATATGATCACCATGAACACCTTTTGTGAGACCCACGCTGCTCTTACAACAACAGTTCCTTTTGGTCCTTTGCCTTGGACCTGTGACATTCTGGACTGGTTCTGTTATCACTTGTGGCTGAATGTATACGATAAATCATCTCTTCTTAGCTGAAAAAAAATGGAGGAAAGATGATATATCAGTCAAGTATTCCAGAGAAACTAAAGTAATAAGCATATACATAAATACACAATTGGTTTCTAAGGAACTGGCTCACTTGATGGTGGGAGCTGACAAGTTTGAAGGCTGTCAGACTGGCGGGCAGACTGGAAGCTCTGGCATGAGTTCATTTTGCAGTCTTGAGGTAGAATTTTTTCTTCTCTTGGAAACCTCAGTTTTTGTTCTTAAGATGTTACACTGATTGGATGAGGGCCACCCATATCATCAAAGGCAATCTCCTTTACTTAAAGTCAACTGATTGTAGGTGTTAATCAACCATATGGGAAAAGAACACCTACAAATCAACACCTAGACCAATGAGTGATTGCATAACTGGCCCTAGCCAAGTTGACCAAAAGCAACCATCAGATTTGGTAATGAGGTCATCTGAATTCTCTAAAACAGGACTGGAGTGGAAAGGAAGTCTCTTTCCATGGCCAAATATGTCCAAGCTGCTGTAGAAATTTCTACCTACCACATTGAGTGTGCTTAAAAGACTAAAAAAACCGTTATGATTGTGATCTAGAGAAAAGGCTCTTCAAGAATGTGATGAAATAGATACATTAAAAGGATATTCCTTCTTTGCAACTTTGGTGAATTGTCTGCAGTTTTCTGCCTTTTTACTGAGGACTTTTTCCAGAAGAGTAACAAGTTTTTATTTATTTCCTTTGTCAAAACTCACTGAAAATAACCCTACATGCCTTTGTCCTGCCCTCTTTCCTCCCAACCTGATGATACTTCTCACAGACACTTTTTTCAGCCTCTTTCCTTTTTCTCCTTGTTCTAACCTCAGTTTATTTCAAGAACTTAAATACAGATCTACTTTAAGACTAAATTTTTAAATACTTGGTTCTAAATACTGTATTAAAAGCTATAATTTTGGACATTTGAAAGTACCTCAAATTAAGATAAAATCATGAGGAAATATTATTATAAGAATTCATGCTGTGTGTACCCTAAAATCTCTTTAAGCACATACATTCTGTATTTTTTATTGACACTTTTTAATATTTATTTTTGGTTTTAAAATGAAGCTGAACATTCTTGCACATTTTAACCTCCAAACAAATGCACATGCTTCATGTGTATAATCCTCTGAACTCAAATGTGAGAATGTTAAAGAATGTACTTTCTGGTAAGATCCTGTGGCAATGTGGAAAATCATACATCCACAGGATTCTAGGTTATGAGCTTTGATCAATCCAAATAATAACACTGAAATTTACAACTTGGAACAGCAATTGCATGATTGTATAAAAGATGGATAGTGAATATGCAGTTTGAAACTTTTTATTGCAAAGGGATAATGTTTGTTCATTTAAAACATATTTGCCAAGGGCTGTACCAGGTGCTAGAGATACAGTGATGAATACCATCCAGTCCTGCCTTCAAGGAGTTTATGCTGATTTGTAAATATGACTGGACCACAGGGTACCCAGACATTGGGTCAAACACTATTCTGGGTGTGCTTGTGAGGGTGTTTATGGATAAGATTCACATTTGAATTGGTAGACTGAATAAAACATATTGCCTTCCCTTATGTGGGTTGATCCCACAAATCATTTGAAGTATTAAATAGACCAAAAAAGCTGACCCTCCTATGAGTAAGAGGGAATTTTCTCCTTTCTGACTTCCTTGACTTTGCTTGTTTTCCCTACCTTTGGGCATGGTCTGGAACTACTATACTACTTCTATGTACTACATTATATATGAGTTATATATATACATGTATTTACATATACACTTTGGTTATATACATTTACATATACATCTACATCTTTTTTGGTTGTTTCTCTGGAGAACCCTGACTACCAAGAGAGTTTCCATATATCCTTCACCCACTTTAATTTTCCCATAAAGTTATTATCTTCACTAATATGATGCATTTGTCAAAACAAGAAAAATGCTACATTAGTATTAATTTGAGGAAAGAGTGAAGATATGAGATATATAAAATGGAGTCATTTTAACCAGACTGCTAAAATTATTAACATTTTGAAAGTTGAGGCATGAGGAAAGACTCTATTCTTGTTCTAACTAGCCTGGGAATATAAATGTTTTTTTTAATTTTCCAGTACTGTGTCAATGCCTGCATGGATATACATCTGGACATCCAGGTAACCCTCTAATTATCCCTGAAGGATGTATGTGTCTGTCCACCTGACATCCATTATCCAGACCACCAAGATGGACCAGGCCTCCTGGTACCCATCTTCTGGACCACCTGGCATCCATCAGCCTGACTACCTGACATCTGACTGGTAACTGTCCTGGACCAATCCTAGGGCTAACAGTGCAAAACAAGTAATTATCAAGAATGTGATTTTTGCTATAAAAATTTTAACTTTTATTCCTTCTTTGGAACACTTGTGTGTTTTTACCTAGCTGTGTTTCCAGGTTGCAAACTCTAAGACCCTTGAATAAATCACTATCATTTATTTCTAGAAAAGCTTCCAGATTCTGTTTGAGTTTGTTTGATAAACTAAACTACAGACCTAATTCAGATCTTACCAGTTTTTCCTCTGTGTACTTTTCCTGTTCCAAGATCATTTTCTAGGATCCCATCCAGGATACCACATCATATGTAGTTTCCATGTCTCCTTAGTCTTCTCTGGTTTTTGACAGTTTATCAGAGTTTGACAGTTTTGAGAAGAACTGGTTATATATTTTATAGAATGCATCCTTATATGGGTTTTCTGATGTTTTTTCTCAAGATCAGGCTAAAATTATTAATTTGGGGGAAGAATACTACAGAGGTGAAGTGCCCTTTTCAGTACATCACATGAAGAGGTACATGATATGTGACATCAATGGTGATATTAACATAGACCAGTTTTTTAAGGTAGTGTTCTCCATGTTGCTCTATTATAAAGTTAGTATTTGCAATTTACCATATTTTATTTCTGTGAAACAAGTCAATATGTCTGGTTCACACTAGGAGAGGTAAAGAAAGTAATCACCTCCTAGAGGTGGAAGTGTTACAGGGTGCAGCCAAGAGGGGGGGACCCCAAATGGACATTTGAAATGGGGCCCAGAACTCAAGGTGTCCAGAGACTCTAAAATGTTTTTTTACCTCTTCCCCCCCACAACAGGTGTGAGTTGGGGGAAGGGGCACACAGAGCAAGAACGTGCAGGGCAGCTTTGCAGCTAATCCATGGCATGGTTATTTAACATACCTATAGCCTTGGGCTGGTTGCCTGAATATGCTAAATATCTATGGCCATGCTCTGGGCTAGGGGGATGGAAAGGAACACCTCCCTGAGACGTGACTAAGAGCAGGTGCCCTGAGTTTCAGCGCTTGGGTGGGAACTCAGAGGAGATTGGTTCCAGGACATGGGGTGACACTTGCCCAGACCCATGATGGTGACCAGAAAAAGCTGGAAAGGACAGCAGATTGAGGGCAAGTGTGGCCAAGTGTAGGAGGAGTCGGAAATGGAGCTGCAGAGGAAGTTTGGCGCGGGGATTTAAACCCAGACACGGCAGCCATAGAGGGAGAACCACGAGGCTTTGGCAGAGTAGAGGACACCCGCAGCCTGTGAGAGAGAATTTACCATGTAGATTTAGCAGAAAGTTGCCACTCGGCCAATGCCGAGTGGCAACCCCATCTCCCCACAGCTCTGTGGGGAGAACCACGTGGATTTGGCTGAGTGGGGACTCCCGTGATCCTTCAGAGGAAAGAGGACCACGTGGCTGGACTGGTGGAGAATAGGACCACGTGGCTGGACTGGTGGAGAGGACCACGCACCTTTGCCAGAGTGGGTTCCCCCACAGCAGTAGTAGGGGGAACCGTCACCCGGTTTTAGCAGAGATTCCGGCGACACAGCTGATGGTGCTGAGAACCGGGAGAGGCCTACCAGCCAAGCACGGATTACTGGGAAGATCCAGACACTACCTGAGACTGGACTTCTATTTTCCTTTCCTGAGATACGGTACCCCATACTGGGCAGGGGGGGGAGGAAGAACTGTGTGCGTTTAGTGGGTGTTTTAAGGGACTTTAAGATTTTCTGATAAAAATATTAGGTCACTGCCTTATATTTTGTATAGCACAAAATAAACGTTTTCCTTTCCTTTTCACCAATCTCTGGCATTGAGAGATATCTTTCCTATATGGCGGCAGACAAGACGGACCCGAATTTCTTTCAGTAAGAGCATCACCCTCTCGGGCTCCCGGGCCCCTTTGCTTGTTTGGGTCCTGCTCTGTAACAGAAGTACCCACATACATTATTTGGAATTCTGAAAATTTCATGTTTAAGATAACCTTATTACTCAATAGAGGAGATTTCATCAAAAGAATGAATACATGATACTCCGCTGTAACAATTCAAAGAACAGAGCTTGTGGTTCATCTTTGCTTATACATCATGTGATATTCATGGACACACTTCTGGAGTATATGGGTAGTAAGTAATAAAAGCCCATTTTTTTTCACTAGGAACTCTTTGATGTCCCTCAGACTGGTGGAAGATAGGAGAAACACAAACTGAAATTTAACTTCTGTCTCTTTGTACTTCAATTTCTGGTGATATTGGTCGCTTTGCTTCCAATATTAACTTAAAGTGTGGATCGCCCATCCTTGCCACAGGAACTAATAAAAAAATCTCATAAATGCTGAATGCACTGTGTAGGTTATTAAAGTATTAAGCTCTAGCTATTTAAAAATATTATGTTGTCTTTGAAACAAATATTTATCATTGTTGTCATCCATGAGTTTCGTTTCTTTATAGGTTTCACTCCAACTCCTTGCCCCATCCTTGTCATATGAGCACATCCTATTATTCTCTATGCTGTGTCAAACAACTAATTTTTTCTTCTGAAGTATATCAATATGTGCATTTGAACTTTGTCATTCAGTCACCAATTCAAAAATACCTTTTGTCTTCTAAACTTGCCTTTCGAAAAATCAGCCATATCACTAAACACTGTTCACTGAATAATAAAGGTGAAAAAACATAATTTCTAGTTTAATTCTAATATTATATTGCTTTGTAGTTTACAGAGGGTTTTTTATTTTTATTGTTGACACTATTAAAGATGTCCCATCCCCCCCCCACTCACCTCCTCTCCACCCTCATCCCCCTTCCCTCTGGCCATCATCACACCATTTTCTGTGTCTATGGATGATGTACATATGTTCTTTGGCTAATCCCTTCACCTTCTTTCATCCAGTCCCCTCCCCTCTGACAACTGTCAGTCTGTTCCATGTATCCATGCCCCTGTTTCTATTTTGTTCATCAGTTTTCATATATGTTCTCTTATGTGATCAGGCGATCTACGCCCAGAATCTCAGAAGGAAGGCATACATTGAAAATCGTAATTTTAAAACAAAACAAAAAACCCACTAAGACTCAGAAGTTAATGGCTTGCTCTTGCTGCTCATGAACCATAGGGGTATATATAGAATACATGTGGTCTGTACATGTTTAAGTTAGATTAGATGAGTTTAGGCTGTGTACCAGCATCCCAAGAGCTTAACACATCAAAAGTTCATTTCTTATTCACACTAAGTTCACTTTGAGTCTTGGACAGCCCCCAGGGCATCTGACCTCTATTTTGTCTCTCAGTATTCCAGGCTTCTTTTGTCTTTCTTCCTCACCCCAATATGATAAACACAATCTTCCACAATGACTATGGCAAGGAAAGAGAACATGAACAATCTCACACCAGTCCATAAATACTTCTACATAGAAATGGAACAGGCCACTTCTCTTCCCACTTTACTGGATAAAGCAAGTCATATGACTTTATCTAAATCAAGGAGACATTTAAGCAAAAGGAGGGAATCAGAGATCTAGGTGAACATTTGTATGTCTACTACAGTTTACTTGTTTGATTCTCTTCCAAAAGAGCATGCATCCTCAACTCAGAATGTTCATGAGTACCATCAATAATGACCCACCATCTAACAAACTGTCATTCTGGACTTGCAGACTAAACAATTTTATGACTCTAAGTCACATTTCAATCTACCTTAGCAAAAAGACTCTCAAAGAGGCATTATTACCTAATAGTCAAGAGCAGGAAGTCTGAAGTGAGAACAACTTTGGTTTAAACCCAACTCTAACTACTATTTTTAAAACCTGGGGCGGGATATTTAACAACCTCAAGTAAAAAGGAGGTAAAAATAGTATCTGCCTTGCAGGTTTCCTTTGAGCATTAAGAAAGTTAATGCATAAAAGCACAGACCTTGGCATATAGTAAACCCTCAATCAATTTGTGCAACTGTAGCCCACTGTAATTATAATAAACATAGACTCTGGATTTCCAAGGACAGTCCCAGAGTTGTCTTATCTTCTCTTACCTTACATGTATAGATTTTGATGCAAAAACATTGCTACAAATGTACCATACAAGATAAATTTGAAATATTAGATAAAAAATATTATACCTAAAATGTTTTCATATGAATAATATGGTAAGCTAATATTTGGGCTAGAGTGGCAAGAATATAATACCTGTTTTAATTCGATTCTATTTAATAAGGTCATTTGTCAGTAAGAGTAAAAAATATAGTGTTCTAATATGAATGATTCTTCATGATTCCATGTTGTTTACTATATTATCCTAAGCTCTTATAGATATATGACAATTAACTGTTTAGTGTTCAGAGTCATGAGCTACTAGGACAGAACAGTCTTACAAATTAGAAAGCTAGGAACATCATTAAAACATATGACCCTTTTCAACTAGGTACAGATTACAGAAACACTGTAGGCCATGTAAATTTATTTTTTTATCACTATAAGCACTAACATAACAAAAATACTGTAATTTCTTTAGTATTATTTCTGAAAGGCCTAATGCTATGTTAACTCTTTTTATTTTATTTTAATCATTGTTCAGGTACAGTTTTCTGTCCTTTACTCCAATCCCAGCCCACCCACTCATCCTTCCCTATATTAACTCTTACCATTGTCAACTAATATGCTTACAAACACTAGCTTTCCCCAACATTAGTAGAATCCTATGAAACTGAATACTTCTTATTTACTCACTGTAGATAAATAACATTCTGAGTTTATAACAGTATCAGATAAGAAACCATTTAGATAAACTCTTAATCAATATCAGGCTCATCTAACTGCTGATCAAAAAAGAATTTCTGAACTTTTGAAATCTAGCTGTCCACGATACTAACAATTTTGGGTTTTGTGTGTGTACATGTGTAAAGCATGAATTTATCCTTAAAATTATACTGAAATAGTCTGCTAACCTCTTTTCTATAAATCAGCAAACATACAAATGAAAGTAAACTGTTGAACTAATGTGAAGTCACAAAATTACGACTTTATCTCCATCTCTATGCCAGTTGATAAACACTCACTAAAATGATGTTCTTTACACAAAGAAATATCTTTTCTGATACTTTCTTAATGCCTATATCATTTCTTTATAAAATGGTATAATTATTATAACTGCCATTGGTTAAAATTTTGCCTATCTTCCCACTTTTTGAAGTATAACTAAACCTTTGAAATATGACTAAGATGACAAATGACAAACTTTGCCCTCCTTTTCAGAAAGAAGCTAAATTTTTCTTTACAATACTTTTTAAAATACAGCTTTTTAATTTCCTTCAAAGTGAAATTTTTCTTTGATTTGTTGTGAATTCATCAAATATAAGCATTAAGGATTGTTTATACTACCTCTACCAGTGTGGACAAACAAATTTACAGGCATTATTTTGAATGTACAGAGTCTCCTAGGGAGTTAATTTATCTGTGTTGCACAGTTCACATTTTCAGGAACTTATGGTGTAGTTCATGGGACAAGATTCTGACCCTGGAGTCTCCTTTTGAGCCCTACTCCCAGCTAAGCAGCAGTTGGACAACCCAATCTATCAACCCAAGATTCCACATGTCCATAAACAGTATATTACAACCTGTCCTACCTACATCACAAGGTTCTTGCACAAACCGATAGGGTCAACATATATATAATCTTTTCAACAACTATAAAGTACTATAAAATGACAACTACAGATGAGTCAGTAAAGTTAACCACCAAAATAATTATTTCAACTTCATGCCTATAACCAGAAGCTTTTAAATGAACTAGCTTTAAAAAAGTGGTCCACTGTTGTTAATATAACAAGAACAGTTTGCATAACATCTATGTAACTTGGAAGCCAAGGAGAGTGGACTGGAATGCACATATGTGAACAAGAATGACTTCGCTGGACTACTCAGTGGGGGCCATAGATGCCACTGAATGAGCATGTGTACTGTGTGGCCATTCCATTCAAAATGACTGAGTGAGTAGAGAAACAGATCTGCATCAAGTTTTATGTTAAGCTTGAACAGTCCTCCACAGAAACTATTCGGGTGATTCAGAAGGCTGCAGCTATGGGCAACTGGTGACTGGCAGCTTCATCCCTCATACATCATGTCTTGTGCAGAGCGTTTTGGTGAAACATCAAATCACCCAGGTGATTCAGCCCCTCTACAGCCCAGATTTGGCACCCTACAACTTCTGGCTTTTCCCAAAACTAAAATCACCTTTGAAAGGGAAGAGATTTCAGACTGTTGATGAGATTCAGGAAAATACGACAGGCAGTTGATGGCGACTGGGAGAAGTGTGTGAGGTTGCAAGATGCCTACTTTGAAGGGGACTGATATGCCATTGTCCTATAGACAATGTTTCTTGTATCTTGTATCTTCAATAAATATCTCTATTTCTCATATTACAAGACTGGATACTTTCCGAACAGACCTCGTATACCTCAACATAAGAAAGCAAGGAAGGACTACTTTACATTACACACACCAGACATTCACAATGAGTTACACTTCTAACCAAAGACTTATTTTTTATATTTATTACAAATATTGTAGTCAGTTCAGGATATGTCAACAATCATGCACAGTTCTAACATTTAGTAGTGTGAAGCACATATGTTTCCATAGGAATAAGTGATGTGGTCTTCACTTCAGAGGAGCAGAAGTGATTGAATTACTGTCTGCTCTTTAATGTTTCAACTAACCATCCATTGCCTCATCAAGGCCAGTGCCTTCGGTTGCTGAAGTTTTGATATTTCCTATTTTTGGTCCTTCTAGGCAGGTAACCCAAGTGAATCTGCCATCTCTATGGGAGTCATGGCTTTTTCCATGTCCTGCTCATTTGCAAACACCACCAAAATGGCTTTTCTCAGTTCTTTTTCCTCCAACTTGGCAAACAACTCTAATTTGGGAATGCCAATTCATTTTGCTCACAACTGTCCACTACATAAATGACTGCATCTGTGTTTGAATAATAACATCTCCAGCATGGCCTGCTAATGGTCTCGTTTCCTAAATCCCAGACTTGGAATTTAAGGTTCTCATATGGTACCGTCTCAATATTGAATCCAATAGTAGGAATAGTAGTAATGACTTCTGCAACCTGTAATCTGTTCAAAATTGTACCTTTTCCTGCTCCATTTAAGCCCAAAATTAAAATCTTCATTTCCCAAATTCCAAGCAGACTAGAAAATGTACTTGAGAAAAAAGTCACCCTTGATGAACTGCCTCGTCCATCATCAGAGACAGGCCCTGGCCTCAGCAGTGACTCCTACTCAAACCCCGCTACCGCCACCTGTGAACCCCAGTGCTGCCAACTCCTTTTGCCTTGCCCTCTGGCTCTGGCTTGGAGGTGTTTTCCTTGGAACTGGTCTGCTAGCTGAAGCTAATTTTCTTTTAAAATCCAGTTACCTATAGTCATCTGCACATCAGTTTCCCAGATTGTCTCCGTAAGGTCAGGTTTCCTTGTTAATTTACACTAAGTGAATTTTGTTCCCTACATGAGGGGAATGACATCCACCTAAACTGCTAAAGTACCATCAGATTTGCATTCTAACTGTATACTTTTATACCAGATATTTTGAATCCTCATATTTTCCAAGGTCAATATTAAACTATTTTCTATTAAGATCTCCTCATGTAAAAGAAAAAAAAGTGTTTGCAATTAGAAAACTGAGATATTTATAATTATTCCAGAAAATTCAGAAGAAAAATAAAAATAATATGGAGTGAATAACTAGTGTCTTGTAGGGGCATTGTTCTTCTGAACATGTATTGGGAAATACTGATGTAGACAGTATACGGCTCAAGGGCAGTAACCTTGATTTATTTTTTTATGCAATGTCCACAGTAACTAGCCTAGTGCTAGTAAGTGTCTAATAAATGTTGGATGGATGGATGGATGGATGGATGAATGGATGGATGGATGGATGAATGGATGGATGAAGAGTGAATAAATTAACAAATGAATAAAATGACTTCTGATCAAGAGTTGAAATAGGTCACAGACTTCACTTTATGAGGTCAAAATTTCTATGCCCCAAGAAAAATTCTTTTTGTACTCTATTAAATGGCCTTTTAAGATTTGAACTTGACATTATCATCAAATCAGTAGATACATTTCAAGAAATAATACATGATTTTGACCTTTTTTATTGTAGCCACCACATCATCAGTCTGCTTGATTAACTTGTCAGCTTTCTCCTCTGCAGACGGTAAGTCAAGCCCTTTGCACTGAAAGCTTTTAAAATGGCTAAAGAATCCATGATAAGGTCAGGATATATCAATAGAGAAAGATTTATTTTATTTTATTTTTATAAGAAGAAAATGACTGAAAATTGATTAGTGGTTGACTCAAACACCACTTATTCATGCTTTTTTATGCAAGTAAGACACAGGTTTTCTCACAGTGAAGACTTCAAAGTTAATTTAAGGTGCATTTCTATTTTTAGACCACATAAACTAGAAGTTCTTTACAGAACTATAGCCTGAGCTGCATTTTCAGGAAGTGTCTTATTTATTAAACAAACAGAATAGTAAAATACTAAGCAGAGAGAAATAACACTACATTTCCCAAACCTAGCTATTATCAATGTCAATCAACATTTTTAATAATCCCATTTGACACTACACTACAATATGTACCATGAAGGGGTTAGAAAATATGTCTTCTAAGTACCTATTATCAAATGTAACTTATGTAGAGAGAGAAAACAGTCATGTGATTCAGCCTGAGACCACTTAAAAACATTGTTATAGAAACATATAATTTTATTTATTTTCTTACAATAGAAAAATTCACAAAATTTTAATTATATAGAATTTTTGCAGATACCCCAATTTGCCTTTACAATGAAGTCCAACATTTACAGGAGATATTAAACATTAAATTTTAATTGACAAGAAAGAAAAGCAGTGACTGCCAAGGTAACAGGGCTCTTTCTTTGTCAGGTTTTTAGTGACATGAGTAAAAGTTTTAAAAGTTAGTTTACTCTCAGCGTTCTTTCCATTGTAATTACTATTTACTGATAACTTCCTTTCCTGCTTTCTCAAGTTCCCATCTCCCTCAGAGAGCTTGAGATCTGGGAGATAAATAAAGCAAGAGGTACAGAGAGATGAAAGAGTGAGGCTGAAGAGATTTGGGTTGAGATTTCAATAGCCTATGAATCATCAATAACGAGTGAACCATCTGACTTTAGAAATACATAATTTTAAATACTCAGAAGAAATAATAAGCAGAAGACAACATAGTGAAGGATTAAGATGGTGGTTCAGAATGGATCAGCTAAGTCAGTGGTTCTCGACTGGGGAAGATTTTGTCCCCCAGGAGATATTTGACAACATTTGGAGACATTTTGGTTCATCACAATTGTGAGTGTGCTACTAGCATTTCAGTGGTAAAGACTATGAATACTGCTAAAAACCCTACAATGCACAAAATAGTCCCCAACAACAAAGAATCTGGCCCCAAAACATCAGTAGTGCTGGGGTAGAGAAACCCTGACTGAGCTAAGTTCTGGTGAGACAAATTCACGTTACTCTTGGTGTTCAACTTTCATTATCTTCCCACAATATTAGGTTACTAAATTTGCACTAAAGCAATCAATATTTCAATGTACACATTGCTCTAAAAATTGTGTGATCTTAGTCTATTTTCCTACTTTAATATAATGACACTTGACCCTTATGCATCAGAATGATTTTAGTGGTGGACAGAAACAGTATTATTGTTTGTTGGAGTGTGAGATAAGATTATTTAATTTTCCACATCTGTTTTTAATTTTCAGAGAGGGAGGATAGTGAATCAGCAAAGAGTTAATGACAACTATTATAACATGTGTCATGTAGAAGGTAAAAACATTAACATAGAACTATTCATAATGACCCTAAGGCATATAATTAGCACTGATGATTTTGATTTTAAGTGACACACTTGCTCAAGCATTTTCACCTCTCAGAGACAGCAGTATACTAATGGTATCAGACCTCAGATTATTTCCTCATTTCACTCATCAGAGTCTTTTTTACCACATAGTGAGAAGCATGATGATTTGGAATAGTTTGAATATTTATGTGACTTTTTTTATGAGGCAAATATTTACTGCCAAATGCCCCTCTCAATTTTGCAAATGAAAACTATCTGATTTGCAAATAAAAATACCTTGAACATGATGGTCCAAGTTCTCATGGTCTTTGGCTAAGGTTTTATATGCTATTTGACTTGTGTTCTAAAAGAAATGCAACAATCTCAGGAGTAGCTTGAAATTTTTAGGGCTCTATTTTACATTTTGTAATACAAGAAGATGAGACATGATTTTCAAATGACCTTAGTCAAGAGTTATTAAACAATTAATAAACTTTATTTTTCATTATTTTTATTGTACTTTTTCTATTACCACTTATTCTCCTCTACCCACCCCCACAATCACCACACTGTGTCCATGTCCATGAGTCCTTTTTCTTTTTGCTCCATCCCTCCATCCCAACTTCCCTGCCCAACGGCTGTCAACCTGCTCTCCATCTATGAGTCTGTTTCTATTTTGCTTGTTAGTTCAGTTTGTTCATTAGATTCCACATATGAGTGAAATCATATGGAATTTTCTTTCTCTGACTCACTTATTTCACTTAGCATAATGTTCTCCAGGTCCATTCATACTGTGGCAAAGGGTAAAACTTTCTTATTTTTATGGCCAAGTAGTATTCCATTGTGTAAATGACCCATAGTTGTTCTAGCCACTCATCCACTGATGGACACTTGGGCTGCTTCCATATCTTGGTGATTGTAAATAACACTGCAATGAACATAGGGGTACTTATGTTCTTTCGAATTAGTGTTTTGGGTTCTTTCAGATATATTCCCAGAAGTGTTATCTCTGGGTCAAAAGGCAGATTCATTTTTTATTTTTGAAGAATCTCCATACTGCTTTCCACAGTGGCTGCATTCCTACCAACGATGCAAAAAGATTACCCTTTCTTCACATCCTCCCTAGTACTTGTTTGATTTACTGATGACAGCCATTCTGACAGGCGTGAGATGATATCTCATTGTAGTTTTAATTTCCATTTCTCTCATTATTAGTGACATTGAGCACCTTTTCATATGTCTATTGGCCATCTGTCCTCTTTGGAGAAGTATCTATTCAGGTTCTTTGCCCATTTTTTAATTGCGTTGCTTGTTTTTTGCTATTGAGTTTTGTAAGTTCTTTATAAAGTTTGGATATGAACCCCTTATCAGATATTATTGGTGAATATGTTCTTCATTCTGTGGGTTGCCCTTCTATTTTGTTGATGTTTATTTTGCTGTGCAAAACCTTTTTAGTTTGATGTAGTCCCACTTTGTTAATTTTTTCTTTTGTTTCTCTTGCCTGGGGAGATAGATCCAATAAAATATTGCTACAAGCTATGTCCAAGATTTTGCTGCCTATGTTTTCTTGTACAATTTTTATGGTTTGGGATCTAACATTTAAGTCTTTGATCTATTTTGAATGTACTCTTGTGTGTGGTGTAAGAAGGTGATCTAGTTTCATTTTTTCTGCATGTATCTGCCCAATTTTCCCAATACCACTATTGAATAAACTATCTTTAGCCTATGTATGTGCTTTCTTTCTGTGAATATTGACTATAAAGGTGTGGGTTTATTTCTGGGCTCTCTATTCTGTTCCATTGATCTATGTGTCTGTTTTTATGCCATAAACATGCTGTTTTGACTGCTATGGCCTTATAGTGTAGTTTGATATTAGTTATCATGATTCCTCCAACTTTGTTCCTCTTTCTTAGGATTGCTGTTTCTATGCAGCTCCTTTTCTGGTTGTTTGAGACAGTATATTCAAAATAGAGAAAGGTTTTAGCAAAACTTTTGAGTGTAGCTCACACAGTAATCTTACTTCTCTATGTCTGAAATGTTGGTATATCCATAATGCTCCTCAATTCCCAGCATCCTTTACTACAGTGTTTCCATTCTTCTTTCCCTTTTTTGAGTGAAGTTCCACAACCAGAACTTATATAGCCCTGCTTCCATCAGCAGATGTTCCATGTGATTATTGACAGGTAATCTAAATAACCAATGCATACTAATCATTGTCAAAGTATAATTTCTCCTAGATACTACATCTGCATTTTAATATGGACATTTTAGAAATACAATGCCTTACATGAAAGCAGTGATTCCAAAGCAACATTAGTTGATTACCATATTGATTGCATTTTGGCCTAATAAATGTATTAATATGTGAAAGATGCAACTTAACCAAATGATAATTGAAACAATGAATTCATAGACCTAACAAAATAAAATATAAAATAATTGAGGGATGGGTATCTCTGAAAGTGACCCTGATCATACTAAAATATACATATGCACATTCAGTGATTGTAGAAAAGAAATTGAATCAATCCTATCTAATGTTAATATACTTTGGTGGCAGAATCTAAAGTTTATTTTTATAAATATTAATCTAAAAGATTGTTCTAAAAATAATGTGTTTCTTTGTTGCAGTTGTCACTCCAGGTTATTTCTATTTAAAACAATCAAAAGAATACAGAGTTGACAGCTGTTTAAGTATTTCTCATAACATAAATTGTGAGGACCCATCTACCTGTTTATTTCAATAATAATTCTAGAAAAGTCAACCACTACATTTTACAAATGAACAAAATATCATAAGGGAATATAGGAAGCTAGAGATTATATTAGACTAAGATTGTATGTAACTTAGCTTGAAATCTATTTTTTTGTGACACATACAAGTGAGTGTGATATTCCTCTGGATCCAAGAAAACATAGATAAATAATGACTGAACTCCCACAGCCTGAGAGGCAGGTTAAGATGCATGCCACCATGACAAACTATAAAAGCTGGGAAGGAGTAAGTCTTGGTGTTACAGTTGAAAACATTAGGTGAAATGATAGATTGAAAATGATGGTTGTACCAAAGGTGGAGAGAGAATTTCACCAAAGAAGGAAAATATATAACATGATAAAATAGTACATGGGAAGAGGCATAAAAATAAATTGCTCAAAGGAAATAAACTAATATAAGAAACATCAGGAAAATGCTATAATCACTTATTACTAAAATATATTTTTAAAAGAATTATCAAAACAGCATATTAGGCTTTAAAGGAAAGCATGGAAAGCATCTAGTCCATCTCCATCATTTTGAAAATGAAGAGAGTGAGGTCAACAGATATAAAAGTTGTGTAAAGTCCTGGCTGGTGTAGCTCAGTGGATTGAGCATGGGATTGTGAACCAAAGGGTTGCCAGTTCAATTCCCAATCAGTGCACACGCTTGGGTTGCAGTCAGGTCCCCAGTTGGGGACACATAAGGGACAACCATACATTGATGTTTCTCTCCCTTTCTCCTTCCCTTCCCCTCTCTCTAAAAAATAAATAAATAAAACCTTTACCAAAAAGTTGTGAAAAGCCTCAAAATAAATCAATGGCACAATAGTAACATTTTATAGTATAATGGAATTATTATTTAATTGCTGCAGATAATTTGTTTATTTGAATTAGAGTACAACCTCTCCCACACTAATTCTCCAAAGAAGAATAAATATCCAATGGGGATTTTCTCCCACTTACCTCTTAGCACAAAATTGCTGATCATTTTAGATTGGTTTTATCCACATTGGAAAAGAATAATTAGCATGTATTCATTGCTTAATGTGTCAGATACTGTACGTATTTTTCTTTTATCTCTTTTAATTCTTACAGCAACGCTATGAGAAAAGAACATTTAGTGTTGCCATTTTCAGATGAAGAAAGTGGAGCTTAACAGGGGAGTAACTTGCCCAAACTCACAAATAAAAATAGAAGCATTATCATTTTTAATCGGAGCAGTCTATCTTAGGATACCTCTAGGCTCTACTGCCTCCAAAACGTAAAACTTGCCCTTAAAACCTAGTTTGTCAAGGTCTACAGGGAAAAAAAATGAACAACAGTAAACACTCTTGAATATTCAGTGAAGCAACATGCAAATAAAGAAATGAATCATAAAATAGAAAGTTGATTGGGAGAATCAACTAAGGAAATTTCATGGCAACAATTTTTTAAACCTTCAAGAATAATACCTCTTCATGGGAGAAATTTTACTTACTCATGACATCCATTACTGAGGGTAGAATCTTGGAATGAGTGAACAGAAGCAGAGAGGTTGGCAATACAAAAGAGAGGGAATCATCCATACAGTAGTATTCCTACAAAGATAAGAAAGTATGGGACTCAGCTCATGAGTGATGGTTAGCCTTGAAAAGGAGCAAGGACACCTCTTCTCTGGAGAAAAGAGGAAAATATGGAGTGTGGATGCAGATAAGATTTTTGATTTGATAACAATGAGACAAAGGGGGTATAATTTAATGGTATCTATTTTTTCTTTGAAATAGTTAAGAGGTAATCAACTGTAGAAGGTTGGAGGTTTAAAGAGAATGAAAAAGTTTTGAAATAGCCATCATAAAGAATGAAAGAGAGCTGACTGAGGAAATGGAGAATTATTCTTAGGTAGCATTAAGGAAGTGAGTGATTGATGCAAATATTTTATTGTGAAACATGAGGTCTGTTCAGAAAAAGTCCAGCCATTGTTAATATACCAAGAATGGTTTGCAAGACATCGATGTAACCTGGCAACAGCCAAAGAGAGTGGACTGGAATGTGCGTATGTGAACAATGATGGCTTCACTGTACTAGTGAGTGGGGGCAGTAGACACTGTTGAATGAGCATGTGTACTGTGTGGTCATCACGTTCAAAATGACTGAGCGAGCCCTGGCTGGTATGGCTCAATAGATTGAACACTGGGCTGCAAACCAAAGGGTCACCAGTTCGATTCGCAATCAGGGCACATGCCTGGGTTGCAGGCCAGGTCCCCATTTGGGGGGCACATGAGAGGCAACCACACATTGATGTTTCCCTCTTTTTCTCCCTCCCCCTCTCTGTAAAAATAAATAAATAAATATTTTTTTAAAGAAATGACTGAGCAAGTAGAGCAATGAATCTGCATCAAATTTTGCATTAAGCTTGAACATTCCTCTGTGGAAACTATTCAGATGGTTCAGAAGACTGCAGCTATGGGCAACTGATGACTGGCATCTTCATCATGAGAACACACCTGCTCATGCATCATGTCTCATGCAGAGTTTTTTGGCAAAAATATCAATTTGCCTAGGTGACTCAGCCCCACTAGAAGCCAGAACCTTGGTGCCCTGTAACTTGTGGCTTTTCCCCAAACGAAAATCACATTTGAAAGGGAAGAGATTTCAGACCATCGATGAGATTCAAGTAAATACAATAGGGCAGCTGATGGTGATTGAGAGCACTCTGTGAAGTCACAAGGTGCCTACTTTGAAAGAGACTGATGTCCCATTGTCCTATGTGCAATGTTTCTTGTATCTTCTTCAATAAATGCCTCTATTTTTTTCATATTGCATGGATGGATATTTTCTGGACAGATCTCATATCCCATCCATTGTGGTTAATTGTGTGTATCAACTTGGCTGGGCCACTTTGCCCTATAATGTGGTCAAACATCATTCTAGATACTTCTGGGAAGATGGTTTTGGATAAGATTTACATTTAAATCAGTGGACTTTAAGTAAAGCAATTGTCCTTCATAATGTGGATGGGCCTCATTCAATCAACAGAAGGCTTGAATAGAACAAAAAGCTGGTTTTCCTTGGAAGAAGAGCATACTCCAGCAAACTGTCTTCAGACTTCATCTATAATATCAGATCTTCCCTGGGTCTCCAGCCTCAATGCCTTTGGATTTAAACTGCAACTTTTTTTTTGAGATTCTAGTCTGCCAGCCACTCCATCAGATTTCAGACTAAGCCTTCCCAATTGCATGAGCCACTTCCTTAAAATAAACCTCTACCTACATAATTACACATCCTCTTGGTTCTGTTTCTCTGGAGAACCCTAATTAATATATCACCTATGTAGAAAAATGAATTAAACACAAATGTATGATGAAAAATAAAAATTATAAACACTGGTGCTTACAGATCAAGATATAAAGCATTCCTAATGGTCTGAAGCTCTTAAGTACCCCAGCCTGATCCCACTTCCTCCCAAGAATGTATTGTAAAATGGACAATACTTTGCACAGTTGTATGATTTTTTTTCGTTAATAGTATTCAGCATCCCTCTGTAGACTACAAAATGGGAGATAGGTACATTGAGCCAAGGTTGTATTTAACAGGATGGTAAACTATAAGAAACGCCAAATTTAAAAAATAAGAATATGAACACAGTGTCATTGATGGAATGGGCTATATAGGAAAAGGGATAAACTGTTACATCAGAAGGGAAAGAGAAGACTGGAAACCTATGAAACACAGTCTTAACAGACAAGAGCTGCTGATAGCTAGTGAATGCCAGAAAGCGTGCCTCCCAGTATTCCAAAATTACTTATAATTTTTAGTAAATATCCCCTGACATTTAACTGACTTATAACTACTAAAACTATCTAATGGTTTAACCTAGCTTGATCCCTTTCTATATATTTTGCAACCAACTTATACTAAAAGGTTAACTGGGGACTTATGTTGCTTGATTTTTAAATGTATTATGGGTGACTTAGTGAGCTTTCCTCCTTCCACATGAGAATGGCTGCATGTGGCAACACACTTTGGAACTTCATTTGACTGTTTATCTGAGTATCAAAGCAGAACTCAAAGCAAAAACATACTGACCTTGTCAGCTCTCAGCCCACCTTTACAGAGATGAAAGGGTTTTGTTTTGAAATGTACACTCTCATTGAGCTTCTTTACTTGATAAGTAGTCATTTCTATGCCCAGTCAATGTCAGAAGTTTATGTGTCTATACTTTGCCATTAACACACTCTATATTATACACCTCAGACCTATTTGAAATCAATATGAATTTTAAAAATTAAGTGAAATAGGCCTTTCAGAGAAATGTCTAAACATGCTGCAAAACATTTATTTCTCTACTTACCAAGAATTTGTTCTTGGACTAAACTAAACCAGCAGGTAGTGATATATTTGAACCACATTATTCAGGACTCACATACAATTGTTTTATTGATGGCAGTGTCTTATCTTGAGGAAGCCTATAAGAAAAAATCTCATAAAATGCTTAATCATATTTACTATAAATTTATTGTTGAGGACATTGTTCATGATATTATATAACACCTTCCTTACAAAAATGCATTGGAAAATTTTCTCTTACATCTCAGTATGAGGTATAATTGTATTTCTTTAATAAAACTGGCTTATTTTTACCTCATGTTCACTGTGAACCATATGTCTATTTTTGTATGAAATGTTAAGGAGCTCAGAGGTAAATGTTTGGCCTACTAGCAGGTGTACTGACATTTCGGCACTAATTCTGTGTATTTGTATCACCCTGGCTTTGTTTTGTTTTTCTATGTTTATTTTTATTTTGCACTGATTGA
Source organism: Tonatia bakeri (assembly GCA_004024845.1). NCBI lineage: Eukaryota > Metazoa > Chordata > Mammalia > Chiroptera > Phyllostomidae > Tonatia > Tonatia bakeri. The sequence goes on along the minus strand of PVIA01007419.1, from coordinate 6,731 downwards.
TCTAATCCTTTCTTTTTGTTTCAGTGTTTTTGTACTGTTTGAATTTTATAAGTCCTTTAAAATGCTTTTGGAACAAGACTGGGCATAAATCAGTACATAACTAAACATAAATTATGAACAAAGAGGGAAGCATGGACTAGTGGAAAAAACAAATGCTATGGTCACTTAATTGGCTTCTGTTTCCTAATATAAAATGTGCATATTTACACTTTCCCTTATTGCTCAAGATCTTTGTGAAAAGAAAGTCACAGAGTATACATGAAAACACTTTAAGCAGCAGACTAATTCTTAAATGCAAAGCAGCCATAGCAAAATCACCTTTCAAGCAGAATATAATTGATGATTTGTGCGATAATAAAGTTAAATAAGAATTATCTCCCCAATCACACTGAAAATAATAATAGCTATCTAAAAAGACATTGTGGCCAATATTGGTGAGAATTGAAAAACTCAGCATTATCATCAGCCAGTTTAAAGTTATTTATTGCTTTCTCTATGCACAAAATGTTCTGCTAGCATCCACAGAGCTATTTATCCCAGAAAATCAGTTACTCCATTTTCACATCTGTAAATTAAAGATAGAGATTGGACTACATATTCCCATGTTCCCTTGCAGACAAAATGTCTATGATTTTATAACTTTTCTTGGTTATGTCAGTCAACCAATTATTCACAGTATGTTTGTATGTTGCCATAAAGTAATAATTACCACTTAACGTTATTAAACATTTCTTTACAGAACTGATTGCCAACAGTTCATTGCTCTAATTATCCCTTTTTGCCATATATAACATAGTCTCCTGCTCAATACCAAGGTCTAATCCATAATAATATCATAAAAGATGTTAGTGAAACAAAAAACCACTGGTAGGACTGAGGAAATGGACTAACGTCCATGTTAGGAGTCAAATACAGAACAGATAAAATATTTCCTGGAAAATAGATACAAGTAACTGTTTTGAATGTATCTGTGAACATCCAGGAAAAATTATTCAAAAGTCTATTTACTCACTGGGGTGATCACTTTGTAAATGATATAAGTGTGCAATCATGTTGCACACCTGAAACTTATACAGGGTAGGAAAAAGTAGGTTTACAATTGTGCATACATGAAACACAAAGTTTATTTTGTATTATTATTTATTTTTTAATTATTGTATTATTTATTATGAATAACTATAAACCTACTTTTGCCAACTGCTCTATAATAGAATGTCAACTGAAATAAAAAATTAAGTCTATTTAAAAGCACCATTAATGAAGTATACAATGATATGAAGTTATTAAGAGATGTAGGAAAAAATCTACAGATGTCTACTACCAAAGCTGCCAGTGAAGCCATAGAAAAATAATGGGTGATTACCCACTCAGGCAGCTTTTTTTAGTGGCTATGAGGAATGACTAAGAGGAATAAGTGATGCATAATGTGATGGTTTTATGTTATGTCCACAAATTCTTACATACTCCTCACTTCAAGAGGTAGAGCCTAATAGACCACCTTGAATGTGAATTTGTTAGAAGCAATGTGCTTCTATTTGTTAGAACAAATATTGTGTGACTTCAGAGATTAGTTCACAAAAAGCACTTCAACACTCTTTCTCTCTCAGATCACTCATTGTGGAGAACACCAGATGCTTCCATGAAGACACTCACTTATCCAGAGACACGTGTTGTAAGGAAATGAGGCCTTAGCTGGTGAAAAACTTGAGGACTCAAACCAACAGCCATGTGAGTAAGCTTGGAAATGAATCTTCCAGGCGCTGCCAGTCCTTCAGATGATAGCAGTCCTGGTTGGCATCTTGGCTATCACTCCTGGAAGATCCTGAGCTAGACTTACCCAACTAAGCTTCTCCAAAATTGCTGACTCAAAGAAACTGTGAGATAATGTTCACAGTTTTAATCCACCAAGTTTGAAGTTAACTTGTTATGCAGCAATTTATACCTTAAACAAAGGGACACAATCCTAGATGTATCAAGTATACAAATTCATGGAGAACAGGGAGAAAGCATTTGAATTAGTGGTGAATAATGGGAAACATCTAACAAAATAATATACCTTCGTGTTTCAATAGATACAGGTCATTTATGGAAGTAAGTTATTCAAGTTTGAGAGGTTTTTAATATATTTTGAAACCGGTTTTCAAAATTTAATCCTTCATTATGGTTTAACTAGGGACTCTAAAGAGAATTCTCCTTATGAAAGAAGTATTGTTCATACCAAATAGGGTGCTTCCTTCTACTCCTTGTTTCCTTTTTAGACTCTGATTACTTCTAATTCCCACTAGACTAGTAATCAATTTGAAAGCATTTGGCATGTTTTATTATTGCTAGAATCATAACCATTGCTAAGAGTTTAGAAACCAGAGAAAAATGCATTTAAATATCACAGAGGCATAACATTACCTACCTGCAAACAAACCTGAAAAAATGCAGATAATCACTCTCGCAAACATACACTACTTAAAATGCAACCCCTCCATTTTGAATGCCCTCATCATTTTTCAAGATGACAAACCAGAAAGCTGGACCTTTTTCCTTCCCTTTAGCTATTGTATTTATTCAAAGTGAACCATGAACAGGCTTGCAAAAGGTAAATTTAACTGACAACGTGACAGCCGGGCAATGATATAAAATACTACAGCGGCTTTCACCCACCTCACTTTTAAACATTTCCGGTGCTCTCGCATCTTACACTTTTATTCTTTGATTCTTATACATGCAAAGTAAAAGAAGACTTTCTATCTTATTTTCATTAGATAAAAATAACAGTGAAAAGTTCACAGTTCTTCTCATTGATTAATACACTAAATCATCATAACAAGGTTTGCTTTATAGAAACTTTCCCTATTTCCATCCAAATTCACAATGATATACCAAAGATCTCATTAAGAGTCAGTTTGGTCTCTGATGGCCTCAAGGAAGACAGAGAGCTACAATAAAATGCCAACATGTTTATTTAACCCCATCAAAACTATGCCAAAATGAGTACTAAGAACATTAGTTGAAAATAATAGGAGCCCTAACCAGTGTTGCTCAGCTGGTTGGGTGTCATCCCACAAAGCAAAAGGTTGCCAGTTCAATTCCCAGTCAGGGCACGTGTCTAAGTTGTGGGTTCAGTTCCCACTTGGGGTGCATATAAGAGGCAACCAATCGATGATGTTTCTCTTCTCCAGTGATGTTTCCCCCCCTCTCTCTTTCCCTCCCTTCCCCTCTCTCTAAAAATAAATAAATAAAATCTTTGAAAAAAGAAAATGAGGGCAACAATATGAGTTCTCAAGTTTGATTTTCTATTAAAAGCACATTTACTTTGAATAACATTGCAAATCACTTCAACAATTTGAATTTGTAAAGCTTTTAAAAATGAAATACAACATGTGAAGTTGTGACAATAGACCATAGATCTGTGGTATGGACTCAATGGATGGTACTTATTATACTACTACCACTGATACTGCTGCTGCTCTCATTTTTATCAGGAAAAAAAAATAGTGGCAGTAATAATCCAGCAGCTTGATGAGAGTACCTTGCTATCTTCCCCCTTTTTATATGTGCATTTTTCCAGAAGGGAGCATTACATTAATTATAGAAGGGTCACTAATTAAAACACATTACCAAAATGATCACTGAGCCCCTTTAGTATATATAATCAGGAGAAAAAGACCAGATTTTATGCAAGACAATGAAAGACTCAAGTGGGAATCAGGAGGAAGGAAAGCTGGAGAATTCTAAGTAATTTTGCAAAGACAGAAAAGCTACTGACACAGTAGTAATACTAATCCATTGTGAGATCCACCGATATAAGTCACAAAAGATATCACCACTACAAAATCCACAGGATGAAGAGAAGAAAAAGGAAAAAAGAAGAAAAATAATCACAATCATTATCACAAAATATGGAAATGTATACAGAAAAGATGACAATGACAACAACTGAAGATAAGTGTGCTAATTGTAAAATCATCTTGACAGGAAAGACAGAAACAAAATGTGGAACACTATTCCAAAGCTTAGTATTTTACAGTCTCAGGAATTTGCCTACTCTATTTTTTGTAAGGTGACTCTGGTCCTAACTCTTCTATAGAAGAAGTTGAATTTATGGAGGACATTAAAGATTTTCAAGAAAGGCAACTTAAGAGAATCTTTAAGTAGACATTTGGGTTAAGAGAGTGTAAATCCTAGGGAATCTCCAGTTCAGACATTGAATTACCCTGAATCCTCCTCTAAATCACTTAGCTTCGCTGTCCTGCTGTTTTCCTTACTTAAGAGGTCTCCTTTCTAAAGTCTAAACAATGCACATTCCAGTATCAGTCATGATAAAGACTCTTTATACACGCAAAATAAATTTCAGCTGCTATAATTTCTTTTAAAAGTAAAGCTATGATTTTATCTAAGATCAGAATGAAAGTGAGATTGAGGAGGAAGTGCCAGAGGATTTTAGAGTCCAAGAGATTTATTGTTCTCTATCCTCAGCACTTCTGAAGAGTTCACAGAAACACTAATACCTGTTTATTAAAAGTAAGAGAGAGGAAGCAGTAGGGAATAGATAATAAAAAAGAACCTGATTTCATATTTAGTTCCTTTATTTCTCAAAGCTCTTTCAAAACACTTTACATGATAATAAGTTAAATGTCAGCAGCAGTGAGCATAGGTAAATCGAGATAATTTGCACTTGGCAATAAATTACACAGAAGCTTGGAGGAGAGAACTGCCTTTATTGAAAGAGGGGATATTTGGTAGGATGCAAAGTACCGCTCTTGCTATTCTTCCTGTTGAACACAGATTTGTACAATGCTTAATATATTATCAACTGTCTATAATAATTTTTATTAGTTTTTGTTCCTAGGCACCTAAAGAGATCATCCTATTTTCCACATAAGAACATTAGCTTACTTACATATTTCTCAAGTTGTTACCTAAATCATCTGTTGACAACAAGCTTTTTACAAGTGGTTCATCCTGCCCTGGACATATGGCTCAGTTGGTTGGAGCACTGTCTTGTACACCTAAAGTTTGTGGGTTTGATCCTCAGTCAGGGCATGTGCACGTGGCAACCAATAGATGTCTCTCTCTCTTACGTAGATGTTTCTTTCTCTCCCCGCACCCCCCACCGTTGCATTCTCTTTTAAAATCAATGAACATGTCCTAGGGTGAATATTAAAATGTATGCATATATAAAAGTAGTCCACCCAAATAGAAAGAAGTCCTAGTTAGGAGTTATAAAATTACCAGGACTGTAACTCAAATGGCATCCAAGTCTATCCAATCTAAATGTTTTCTTAAAACGTAAATGAGGATTTCCAGCCAAGATGGAGGCATAGGTAGTCACACTGTGCCTCCCCGCACAACCAAAACTAAGGACAACAAAAATTGAGAAACAAAATACAACCAGAACAGAGAGAAATGAACTGAACAGAAGTGGGACTACCGTACATCCAGACCAGTAAGGAGCGGCGGAGTCGGAGGCCCAAGGAGAGGGGTCAAGGGGTCCCGGTGGGAAGAAGCGCTGGCTGGCAGGCACGTGCGCGTAGGGTGCAGAAAGCAGCGGACGGACCGGTGTTGGACCCTGGGCGCGGGAAGCAACGAGCAGACCCAGTGAGGGCCACAAGGCAGCTGGCTGTTCTTAGCCACACATTTGTGTGCAGACAAACTAAGCAAAAACGGGCAGCAACACAGACCGAGCAACCCAGGGACCCAGCGCTGGGGAACAAAGCCTAAGAGCACCGACTGAAAACACCTGAGGGAGCTGAGGCCAGGAGATTCTCTCAGCGTCACAGGAGACTTCTCGGGGAAACCCATAGAGTCCGAGAAAGTGCACAGGCCCACCCGCCCGGGAGCCAGCACCAGAAAGACCCAGTTTGATTGTGGGAGGCGGCAAGGGGAGCTGAAGTCCTAGTGAGAGCGAGCAGGCGCCATTGTTCCCTCTCAGACCCCGCCCCCACATACAGCGTCACAACCCAGCGACTGAGGAGCCCCACCCTGGTGAACTCCTAAGGCTCCGCCGCCCTTACATAACAGACACAACCCGATCAAAGGAAAATAAAAAATAAAAAAGATGGCTCAAACAGAATTAAAATCCCCAGGGCCAATTTTTTTAAGTGACCAAGAGATAGCTAACCTATCAGATGGACAGTTCAAAGCACTGGTGATCAGGATGCTCACAGAATTGGTTGACTTTGGTCATAAATTAGATGAACAAATGCAGGCTACAATAAGAGAAATGAAGGAAAACACATAGGGAACCAATTGTGAGGGAAAGAAAACTGGGACTCAAATCAACGGAGTGGACCAGAAGGAAGAAAGAAACAACCAAACAGAAAAGAATGAAGAAACAAGAATTCAAAAAAATGAGGAGAGGCTTAGGGACCTCCAGGACACCTTTAAACATTCCAACATCCGAATTATAGGGGTACCAGAAGGGGAAGAGGAAGAGCAACAAATTGAGAGCTTATTTAAACAGATAATAAAGGAGAACTTCCCTAATCTGGCAAGGGAAATAGACTTCCAGGAAGTCCAGGAAGCTCACAGAGTCCCAAAGAAGTTGGACCCAAGGAGGAACACACCAAGGCACATCATAATTACATTAGCCAAGGTAAAAATGAAGGAGAGAATCCTAGAAGCAGCAAGAGACAAGGAGACAATAACCCACAAAGGAGTTCCCATCAGACTGTCAGCTGATTTCTCAAAAGAGACCTTACAGGCAAGAAGGGGCTGGAAAGAAGTATTCCAAGTCA